>PVHX01008524.1:0-45569 GCA_004024805.1 Geosciurus inauris | reverse complement strand
GGGATGTGGCTCAGTGGTTGAGTGCCCCTGAGTTCAATCCCCGCACCAAAAAAAAAATAGGGCTGGAGATGTGGCTCAGTGGTCGAGTGCCCCTGAGTCCAATCCCTGGTACCACCCCTCCCCACCAAAATAATTCTTTCTATGTGGCAGATGATAATCCCTTGTTAGCTCTGTGGTGTGCAAATGTTCTCCCAGTGCCTGGGCCACCCTCTGAAAGTGCTGAACAGTCCTTCTTTGGTCTATTCACGGGTCCGAGAGGCCAGCTGAATAGTCACGCTGAAGCACATTTTACGGGTGAGGAAACCCAGGCCCAGAGGTTAACCCAGGCCTGCCGATGCACCAGGAGTTTAGGGGCAGAGGTGGGACCAGAACCTCGGTCTCCTGATCCCAGTGCTCACCTGCTCCTGTCCTCATCCCAGATGGATGTGCACTGTCAGGAGCCACTGTGCCCTGGCTGCAGTCAGACTAAGGAGAGGGACTTCTGCTCCAGGGAAAAGGCCAATCTCCAAAAAGGACCCTTTGTCCAGAAAATAGGAACCTTCTTGTAGGTGAAGGAAGGATCTTGGAGCAGCTTCCCAGTGAACTTCACAGGAGACCTTGAGGTGTGGGGAGGTTCAGTAACTTGCTTGAGGTCACACAGTGATCCAGGGGTAAAGTTTCAGGATTCAGTTCCTGCACTCCTTACAGCTCCTCCCTGTTTGCCCTGATGCTGATTCTTTTCTTTTCTTTTTTTTTTGGTGCTGGGGATTGACCTCAGGGGCCCTCAACCACTGAGCCACATCCCAGCCCTATTTTATGTTTTATGTAGAGACAGGGTCTCACTGAGTTGCTTAGTGCCTCGCTGTGGCTGAGGCTGGCTTTGACTTCGCGATCCTCCTGCCTCAGCCTCCCAAAGTGCTGGGATGACAGGCTTGCGCCACCGCGCCCGGCTGATTCTGACTTTCTGTAGGGAAAGGAAAATAGAGCAATCAGATGTATTCAGTGGGTCCCAGAAGAGTGAACATTGGGCTTT
The DNA here is from genome assembly GCA_004024805.1 of Geosciurus inauris. Taxonomy (NCBI): domain Eukaryota; kingdom Metazoa; phylum Chordata; class Mammalia; order Rodentia; family Sciuridae; genus Geosciurus; species Geosciurus inauris. The sequence continues at coordinate 44,557 of PVHX01008524.1, read as the reverse complement.
CAGGAAATGGGAAAAAGACTTTCCTTGGAGAAAAGCAAATAGGGACAATCATGGGAAGGTGTCCTCTTTCCTGGGGACCACAGCTCTATTAGAAAAGAGGAGAGAACATGGGAAGGGAGTTTTAGTGCAATTTCCTGTGACCATGTTGGGCTCTGAGGTCCTTGGGGTTGTATGTGCAGGTAAAAGAACTGGGGTGAAGGGGCTGGGGTTGTGGCTCAGTGGTAGAGCACTTGCCTCGCATGTGTGAGGCACTGGGTTCAATTCTCAGGACCACATATAAATAAATAGAATAAAGATCTATTGACAACTAAAAAAAAATTAAAAAAAAAAAAAAAAAGAACTGGGGTGAAGCCAGATGCGGTGAGTGAGTGGTGTGCACCTATAATCCAGCAGCTCAGGAGGCTGAGGCAGGAGGATCGCGAGTTCAAAGCCAGCCTCAGCAGCTTAGTGAGGTGCTAAGCAACTCAGCGAGACCCTGTCTCTAAATAAAATACAAAATAGGGCCGGGGATGTGGCTCAGTGGTTGAGTGCCCCTGAGTTCAATCCTCAGTACCAAAAAAAAAGGAACTGGGTGAAGCTGGGTGAAGAGAGAAATGGAGATTGGGTTTAGCTGGGCCCTGGGCCCTTACAGGCCCTTACAGGCCAACAGCACAGTCCTTCACAGGGCAGTAACAGCAACCCAGATTCCTCTGTTCTTCTCCGTGTGGGGAGGGGTTCCAGCAAGTGAGCTCCAAGGATGTGGGAAAACAGGGTGTGTAGGGCCGAGCCCGCCAGGACGGCCACTCGGGGAAGAAGCTCATTCCTGGTCCTTTGAGGCTCTACTGTGAGCTCGCTCAAGCCCAGCACGCAGCTGGGGTTTTGAGAAGGGATACAGTGCAGCTCCTGACTGTGTCCCTGGGCTGGTCCAGGAAGCAGCACTTATGGCAATGTCTTAGAGATCTGGAGCCATCGCTGTCCCTCAGCCAGAGACTGCCAGGAGCTGTTTGTAGTTAACATATGAAAGAGCTCCACCTTCCTGGAGCAGACGGTAAGAGAAGTCATAGGAGGAGGCTGGAGGACTTGATGGCAGAAGGGATTTAGAGATATCCTGTGGTAGTGGATGTACCTCAGTTAGCCCCACTAATCTCTGGTGGCTCAGGAGACAATCATAGCTGGTAGAGAAAGAGAAGGTACTGGGAGACGAAAACGATCACATTATGTTATATGAATTACAATAGGGCATAATGAATCCCACTATTAAGTATAATTATGCATCAAAACAAAATTTTAAAAAACCTCCAAAAAACAAACAAACAACAACAAAAAAAAACATGGCTGGGATAGGATCAGATACCAGAATCACATCAGCAGAAAGAGGTTCCATTTTCCAACTGTCTGGGCCCTTCTACGTAAGTATAACATGGTGTTTATGACTCAAAAGACAGCTTGGCTGTGAATTCCTATCTCTAGGACTAACTCTGACTGTGTGACCTTAGGGAAGTTACTTGGCCTCTCTGATTCTTGGTTTTCTCATCCACAATCAAGGATAACAAGTACCTACCTTCCTGGCTATTATTAGTATTAATTTAGTACACTTAAAGTGCTTGTAAGTGAATTAGCTATGATTAAATGGAAGAGAAAGCCTCTGTGGTGCTAACCTGACTTAATACACCCTACTGGGGGGGCGGGGGCTGGGGGTGTGGCTCAGTGGTATAGCGCTTGCCTAGCATGTGTGAGTCACTGGGTTCGATTCTTAGCAAGACATATAAATAAAGTCTATTGACAACTGAAAAAATATTGAAAAAAATATCCCCGGCCCTATCTGTACATTCTTTTTTTTTTTTGGTTCTGGAGATTGAACTCAGGGGCACTCGACCACTGAGCCACATCCCCAGCCCTATTTTGTGTTTTATGTAGAGACAGGGTCTCACTGAGTTGCTTTGGGCCTCGCCGTTGCTGAGGCTGGCTTGAAACTCGCGATTCTCCTGTCTCAGCCTCCCTAAGTGCTGGGATTACAGGCGTGCGCCACCGCGCCGGTTCTATCTGTACATTCTTGTCTCACAAATGAACCTGAGACCCAGCTCACAATCTTCAGCAGGCATGGTATCTTGGTGGCATGTAAGGACCTTGCTCTGCTTTCCTGGTATTTTGTCTTTTTTCTTTTAGTAGCTATTTTTTAAAAATTTTTTTAATTTTTAATTTTTTTTTTTTGTAAATTGGAGATGGACAGAATGCCTTTATTTGTTTATTTGTATTTATTTGTTTATGTGCTGCTTAGGATCAAACCCAATGCCTCACTCATGGCAGGCAAGCACTCTGCCACTGAGCTATAGCCCCAGCCCAGTAGCTATTTTTAATTTATGGCAGATAGTACATAACTGCCCATCTTGGGTAGTTATATACAGTTTTCTTTGAAAATAAATTATTTTGCCAGGTGTGATGGCACACACCTGTAATCCTAGCTACTCCGGAGTCTGAGGCAGGAGGATGGCAAGTTAAAGGCCAGCCTGGGTAACTCAGACCCTGTCACAAAATTAAAAAAAAAGAAATTAAAGGAGTGGGGATGTAGCTCAGTGGTAGAGTGCCTCTGGGTTCAATCATTGGTCCCCCTTCCCCACTGCCCCCAAAAAGTTATAATGTAATATTTAAAATTATAAGTATTACGTAATATTAAAATTCAAGATATACTGTAGTAAGTGAAAATACGGATGGTTCTGGAAGGGTGTTGTGCATGAGTGAAGTTTAGGAAACTTTGCTGTTGAATGAAGGATCCATGCAGAAGTCGGCACAGGGGACCTTCAGCCTAGGCTGAGCTGTAGGAGGCCTGGTCTGCCTGGGGCCCAGGTTGCCTTGGTGGGGCCGGGGAGGGAGTAGCCCTCTGCCCTGCCTGGAGCTGAGCTGGGCCAGGGACAACAGGAAGGGGGAAATTCAAGAGCAGTTTGTGAATACTCTTCTCACCAACCCATTTCAAAGAGACATCTCGGACACAACCTAGGAAATTTCAATACAGACAGGTATTTATTTGAGGAATAATAATAATAATAATAATTATTATTATTATTATTAGGGGAGGTACTGGGGATTGAACTCAGGAGCACTCGACCCCTGAGCCACATCCCCAGCCCTATTTTGTGTTTTATGTAGAGACAGGGTCTCACTGAGGTACTTAGCGCCTCGCCATTGCTGAGGCTGGCTTTCTAGCTGGGCACACGCCTGTCATCCCAGCACTTTGGGAGGCTGAGGCAGGAGGATTGTGAGTTCAAAGCCAGCCTCAGCAACGGCAAGGCGCTAAGCAACTCAGTGAGACCGTCTCTACATAAAACACAAAATAGGGCTGGGGATGTGGCTCAGTGGTTAAGCACCCCTGAGTTCAATCCTTGATACCAAAAAGAAAGAAAGAAAGAAAAGAACTTGCCCAGGCCTCAAACTTATGAACCTCAGGCCTCCGTCTCCCAGGTAGCTAGGCCTGCACCATCACGCCCACCTTCCTAACTGCACCCTGAGACCTGGGACCCCAGTGTTTGGAACAGGCTACTTTTGTGGGGGGCGGGGGGGAATTCTCCTCCGAAGAAGTCTAGGAAGTGACTCCCTTGGGGGTTGTGTCTGGGCTGAGCTCCAGCTGGGCAGTGTCACAGGACCAATCTGTCCCTTGGGTGTGAGAGCAAAGTGCAAAGCAGCCCTGAGGCCAGGAGGTAAGCCTGGGTGTCTGGACAACCCTTTGCCCACTTCTGTGCCTGAAGAATATCCCTGCTCCTCAGCACCTGGCTCTGGCGTTCCCCTCCCCCACCCCTCCTCTGCTTCCCTGTGTTAATCAGGTTTCCCCAGAGACACAGAAGCTCTAGGATCAGAGACTCCACAGGAAGAGTTACCAGGAGGGACCAGCCCACTTGCTGATGGAGGATAAGAGGTCCACTCTCTGCTGTCTGCAAACCGGATGCCCAAAAAGCGGGTGGATCACTTCCAGTTCAAGCCAGAAGGCCTGAGAACCAGGAGCACCAATGTTGGGGGAAAGGGGATGGATGTCCCTGCTCAGGCACAGAAAGTTTGCCCTTCCCCCACCCTTTTGTCCTATTGGGATGATGCCCACTCACCATGGTGGCTGAACCTTTTCTCAGTCTGATTCTAACAGTGATCTCTTCCAAAAGCACCCTCGCAGACACACCCAGAATGTTCTACACCAGGTGCAGTGTTGTCATCCCAGCAGCTCCAGAGACTGAAGCAAGAGGATCATGAGTTCAAAGCTTCAGCAACTTAGCGAGGCCCTAAGCAACCTGCAGAGATCCTGTCTCTAAATAAAAAGTATTTTTATAAAAAGGATGGGGGATGTGGCTCCAGTGGTAAAACACCCCTGGATTCAGTCCCCAGCACCACTACCACCAACAACAACAAAAAAAACTAATTAGAAACTAAGAGCCGGGCGCGGTGGTGCATGCCTGTAATCCCAGCACTGAGGGAGGCTGAGAGAGGAGGATGGTGAGTTCAAAGCCAGCCTCAGCAAGGGCGAGGCGCTAAGCAACTCAGTGAGACCCTGTTTCCACATAAAACACAAAATAGGGCTGGGGATGTGACTCAGTGGTCTAGTGCCCCTGAGTTCGATCCCTGGTACCAAAAAAAAAGAAAGAAACTAAGAACCTTGATAGAATAGATAGGTGGTAAAACCTTGCCCCAACACTTAGAAAATGTGCGTTCTTTTCAATGTGGAAAGGGGCATCCCATAGGTCATAAGTTAAGTCTTAAATACTAAAAACCGGGGAGGCTACAGATCCAAACCACAGTGACGTGACTCCCAGCCAGCCACTGGTCCCTTCAAGAAGTGGCCGAGCAGTGGAGAAGACAGGAGCAGAGCCACATCCCAGGTGGCTTGGGGGGTGGAGTGGCAGCCCAGGTAGATCAAAGCGTGGGTGATAAACACTGGCCATGGTCACAAGGAGCCCACCATGCAGGCACAGGAAGCCAGTGCCAAGGCGAGGCAAGGTTGACCCATCTTCCTTCGGTGACCAGGCCGAGGCACAGTACAGGAGCCTGCTGCAGAAGCCACCTGCAAAGTAGCGCGGCAGCCCCAGCCCACAACCTCAATGGAAATGAAAGGGGACGCATCTTTTTTTTTAAATATTTTTTTAGTTGTAGATGGACACAATGTCTTTATTTTATTGCTTTGTATGTGGTGCTGAGGATCGAACCCAGGGCCTCATGCATGCGAGGCAAGCGCTCTACCGCTGAGCTACAATCCCAGCCCCAAGGGGCTGCATCTTAATTGACCAATAGCATTAGAACGTTTCCAAACCCTAGTTAGCATAAATTTGGACCAATGGCATTAGGCTTCCAAACCCTAATTTGCTTAAGATTGGACCAATAACAGTGACCCAAGTGCTATATAAACTCCTCCACCACGAGCCTGGGAGTTTGCGCTTTGGTCTTTGGTTTAACAAAGATGTGTGTTTTTTTTCAAACAAATGTTATTTTTGCGCATGGGCGTCAGGCCTGGTGGGTTTCCCGTTTCAAACCCCCAAGAGGAGGATCCCTGAAGGAAATCGAAGATCAGCTGCTTTAGTTTGCTGTAATAGTTGAGGCCTAATCTGCCATTAAAACCTCTAACACTTAAGTAACTCAGTGAGGCCTCCTCTCTAGGTAAAATATAAAAAGAGGTTGGGGATATGCTCAGTGTGTAAGAGACCTGCAGCTTCTGTAGTAGACTCCAGCTACCGGTAAAAGCAGTGAATCGAATTTCATTGCAAGACTTTGCTTTTAATAGCATGCCTACGTTTGCCTCAAGGGGTGGAGCAGCTTGGCCTGCATCTACCTAGTGTTATAAAAGCAACCTCATACTGGTTAGGCTGTCATTAAGTAGCTACTGCAAAAGTCCGGGTTCTGTGCTGGGTTTTTGCTTTGATTCTCAGCCAGGATATTGATGATTCTTTGAAAGACTGCTTTCCCCTGATAGAGTGCGCCCCTATCGTTACGATCATCTTCTGGGGTGATCGTATGGGTGTTTGGAATTAATGCAGGAGTAAGGGAGCCAGGGTAGTGTGGTATCCACTCTTCCTGCCCCTAGGATAGGGGGCTTACTCCCTTGGCTGGAAGGGACAATTTATGGGGCAGAAAACAAAGGTACAGGTATCATTTAAGTCTCCATTTTTTGGGCTGGGGGTGTAGCTCAGTTGTGGAGAGGGTGCACTTCGTATGTGGGAGGCCCTGAGTTCAGTGCAGGACGCCCAAAGAAATTTTAAAAAATTTGTGGGATAGCAGGGCGCAGTGGCATACACCTGTATTTCCAGCAGCTTGAGAGGCTGAGGCAGGAGGATCCCACATTCAGACAGCCTCAGCAACTTAGCGAGGCCCTAAGCAACTCAGTGAGACCGTGTCTGAAAATAAAAAATAAAAAAGGGCTGGAGGTGTGGCTCCATGGTCAAGTGCCCCTGGGTTCAATCCCCACTCTTTCCTTTGTACTGGGGATTGAACCCAGAAGCTTTCTGCTGCTGAGCTGCATCCCCAGCCATTTTTAAATTTTATTTTGAGACAAGGTCTCTCTAAGCTGCTGAGGCTGGTCTCCAACTTGTGATCCTTCCTCAGCTGCATTGCTATACAATGAAACGACTGGTCCTGACACTGTGAGGGTTGTGAGGATGGCAGGGAACTTGGTGTGACTGGATGTTCTCTTCCACATCCTGTCTGGTTCTGGGGCCAGGCAAGCATAGGCTAGTGAAGGGGTCAGGGGCGGGCTGAATCAGTTTAGTTGACAGTTTTCTCTTGCTTGAATGTCTGCTGATAAGAAAGTTGGGCCTCAAGCCAGGCGCGGTGGCGCACGCCTGTCAATCCAGCACTTGGGGAGGCTGAGACAGGAGGATCGCGAGTTCCAAGCCAGCCTCAGCTAAACAACTCAGTGAGCCCCTGTCTCTACATAAGACACAAAATAGGGCTGGGGATGTGGCTCAGTGGTGGAGCACCCCTGAGTTCCATCTCAGTACCAAAAAGAGAACCCAGCTGGGGCTCAGAGAGGTAAAGTCACTTGGCCAAGTCCATACAGCGGGAGGAGAGTTGCAAGGCTGGGATGGGAAAGGGGCTCTGCGATGCCACGTGCATGACAGCGATCAGGGTCAAGGGGTCCCCGGGGCAGAGCTGGGACCTCAGGACTGGCAGGGAGGTGCTGGCGGGTGGAGGCTGGTGAGCCCCGGGTCCTCGGGGACACGCAAGCCCCTCGGGTCGGGGCGCGGAGCGCGGAGCCCTTCCCGGGAGCGCGCCCGCGGGGGCCGGCACGGCGCGCGCGGGGGGCGGGGCGGGGGCGGCTATTTCTGTCCGGTGAGCGCGGCGGGGGCGGGGGCGGGGGAGGGGCGCGGGGAGGGGAGGGGGAGGGTCGCCCGCGCCGCCATCTTCGCTCCCGCCGGCGGCCCCGCGGCGCGCAGCCACCATGAGCACCGCCGCCTTCCACATCTCCAGCCTCCTGGAGAAGATGACGTCCAGCGACAAGGACTTCAGGTGCGCCCCCGGCCCGCTCCCTGACCCCCTTCTCCGCTCGCCCCGGGGCCATCTGGCCCTCGGGGACACCAGGCCCTGCGTCCCCCAGTCGCTGGCTCCGTGCGCACTGCAGCCCCGCCGTGCACCCCGCGTCCGAGCCCCTCCCGGGCCTCCTCTTTCTTCTTCCAGCTCCACTCGAGCCTCCCCCAGCATCGGATGCCCCCCGGCCTCCGCTCCCACCTCCACCCGTGCCCTCGGCCTCCCCGGGCACCCCAGCCTCCCCCCACCCCATGGAAACCCGGCCCCTCCCGCAGCCACACCCCCTCCCCCTGCCGGGTACCCTCTGGCCTCTGCTGCACGTGATCCGACCTCCCCCTCTCCAAAGCCCTGGGGCCCCCTCGGTCCCCTCCACCTTTCCTCATCCCCTCTCCTCCCAGGACGGTTCACCCCCAGCCAGAACGCGGGGCTAGGCTCCGCCTGGCTCTTTGCAGGCACTGGGTGACGGTGGGGGCCTGACTGCTGGGTTCTGTGGGCCACGCCCCACCCCCACTCCCTTCCAGCATCCCAGAACCTCTAGCGTCTAGCCAACCCCATATTCTCAGGAGAGACTGAGACCCAGCAATGAGAAGGGACTGGGCCCTGGTCACATAGGTGAATTCTGCACCCTCCAAGCAGCGTGGCCGCACCCACTTATTAAGCATTCTGTTACTTTAACCCCATTTTACAGATAGGGAAGCTGAGGTTCAGGGGCAGGAAGGGCCTTGATGCAATCTGGTAGCTAGGAAGTGGAGGATTTGGGGTCCTTAACCAGGCCCACGGAATCCAGTTCCTGACAAGTGAGGGGACTGAGACCTGCTCTTGGGGTCTGATCCCTGCTCTCTCTTGCAACCCTTTCCTCAATACCCCTCAGAAGCTCCCCACTGTAACGGGGCCTTGGAGCCACTGTCTTGGTTTCAGATTCTGATTTCCACCACTTACTGGCTGTGTGACCATGGGCAAGTTCCTTAACCGCTCTGAGCCTCTGTTCCTGTTTGTTTAAAATCCGAATGGTAACAGAGCCCCCTCAGGTTTGGTGTGAGGATAAAATGAGGTAGTGAAACATTTAGCTCCAGATAAATGTCTAATCAAGGGACACCATTGTGATTCTGTGCACATAAGAAATCTGCCATGCCTTCTCTAATCCTTTGCACCTACTTCACCTCCCCCTTCATCTGTCAGCTCCCACTCAATTGTCACCACTTTGGGATGCCTCTTGACTCCAGACAGGGCTGGGCACCTCTCCTAAGCTCCTGAACCACTGGGACTTGACACTTCTTTTTGGTGACTCAGAGCCTGTGCCGGGGATACAGTAGGTGCTCAACAAATGCTTCCTGGGTCCCAGGCTCTGTACTGTGCTCCCCACGGTAATCTCTTTCAGTCTACTCAGCCGCTTAGTTTCCAGAGCCTTGGAGGGGTACAGTGACTTGCCTAAGGTCACGTGGCCAGTTCTGGGGATTTGTACCGCAGGCCCTTGGGCCTCCAGTCCAATCTGCAGGGAGTTGGCCCTACCAGCAACAGCCTGAGAAGCCCTTTCAGCCTATCCTTGCCAGAGGCCTCAAGAACACTTAAAACCACACTGAGCATATGAGAATGGTGTCTATTTTTGAAGTTTGAATACCAGGGGGCTGGGTCCCACTGACCAGCTGTCCAGATGCCCATGTGGCCAAGTGTTTCAACTGCATTGCGTCTAGGGTTTCTCTGCAGTGAAACAGAAGGTGTCCTCTGGTTCCTGGAGCTGGTCAGTGGCTGCAAATGAGGGTCCCAGGCAGGGTGGGGGCTTGTTTTTCTGGGTCCCTGCTTTATGGACAGGTGCTTGTTCCTGTATGGCTCAACTCCAACAGATAACTGATAAACTCGAGAAATCTTGCAGGAACTTCCAGATTATTCCTGGAAAACACAATAGTATCAGTAGAGGAACCAGGAGATCTGGCTGCTGAGCCAATTCTCCACCTGGTTTGCTGTGTGATCTTGGGCATTTTCTGCAACCTCTCTCAGACCGGTTTCCTCATCTGCCTCATGTTAAGGCCTAGGTTGTCCAAGGAGCTGGGAGTGGTTGCCTATAATCCCAGCAACTCTGGAGGCTGAGGCAGGAGGATTGCAAGTTTAAGGTCAGTTTGGGTAACCTAGTGAAGCCCTCTTTTTTTTTTTTTTTTTTTTTATTTATTTGGTAAATGGTAACACCCGTGTATTTACTAAAGGTCAAGCTGCAGTGCTGAAGCTGTGTCTACCTAAGGCTACGCCCTCTCTCTCCACATAGGCAATATGGTGTCTGTCTCTCCGAGCTGGGCATCTGTGGGAACTCAACTGTGTCTAAAATGCTGAGGCGCATTTCAGAAGAGTTGATTTCTGAGTTCGGGTTTCCACGCAGCTGTTTGGCTCTGCTAAAGGCTAGCTTTCTCCCTCCCCCCTCTCCTGCCCTGGCCCTGGCCCCCCAGGCTCTCTGCACACCTGTTCTTTGCTGATACTGGAGTCCCAGAGATGAACCTGAGGGGCCCTGCCCTGTACCAAGTTCAAAAATCAAAAGGAGAAACTGCTCTGGTGACCGAATTTTCTTTGCAGCCCAGCAAATGTTGTAACAGAGGGATTCAGAGGGCGCTTAAGTGTGTGGGGGGAGAAGCAGGGAGGATTCATCCCTGAGGCTGGGACATTTAAGCTGGGCCCTTGACAGATAAATAGGAGTTCAACAGGAAGCGAAGAAAGGAGCCTCCTGGGAGCACATTCCTAGGGTTGTTAGGCTGAGCAGAGCTTCCATGGACTGCAGCGGAAACACACAGCTTGGAGACCTTGTCTTCCTTCTCAGAATGTCCCCTCAGCTGAGCAGAGCTTTGGCTGGGGCTGCTGCTCTGTTCCCAGCTGTGCAGTGTCTTTTCCCTGCTGCTGTGTCCTCTTATCTCCTTAAATCTCCCCTGAGTGCCGGAAGGGGACAGGATGAACTGGAGAGAGGGCAACCATGACCTGCCTCTAGTCGGTTATTTTCACCTGGGATTATAAGCCCAGTTGAACGCAGATCTTTTATTTCAAAGAGTTAGAAGTCACTGGGGTTTTTTGTTTTTGTTGTTTGTTTGTTAAATATTTTTTTTGTAGTTGTAGATGGACACAAGACCTTTATTTTATTGATTTTTATGTGGTGCTGAGGATCGAACCCAGTGTCTCATGTGTGCTAGGCAAGTGCTCTACCACTGAGCCACCTCCCCAGCCCTTTTTATTTTTATTTATTTTTTATTTTTTTTAAGTACTTTTTTAGTCATAGATGAACACAACACCTTTATTTTATTCATTTATTTGTATGTGGTGCTGAGAATCGAACCCAGTGCCTCACGCATACTAGGCAAGCGCTTTACCACTGAGCCACCACCTCAGCCCCTTTTTATTTTTTATTTAGAGACAGGGTCTCACTGAGTTACTTAAGGCCTCACAAAGTTGCTTGAGGCTGGCCTCGAACTTGCGATCCTCCTGCCTCAGCCTCCTGAGCCACTGGGATTACAGGCATGTACCACCGTGCCCAGCAGAAATACAAATTTATTGATTGATTGATTGTACTTTGCCCCTCTTTTTATTTGTTTGGAGACAGGGTCTCTCAAACGTTTGAAAACACAGTTGCAAGCTGGATACTACTGAGAGCTCAAGTCCTCTATTTTACCTTCTTAATTTTGGCAGGAGTAGTGTCCTCGTCATGAGGCCCTAAAGCCTCAAGTCTCCAAGCCCTATCAGCTGAGACTCCCACTGCAATCTCAAACGCCAAGGTCAGGGCATCAGTTCATAGGACCCACCCACCTGTGGGTGCAGGAAGCTCTTGACTGGTATTCACCCTAGTCAGTGAGCTGTGTCTGTGGCCCTATTGTTCAGCTATCCGTGCTGGACTCCAAAAGATGTCCATGGCCCAACAGCATGGCCTAGGGCAGAGTGGTTTCCCAAGTGTAATCCTTGACCCTGAACATCGTCCAGGAACTTGTTAGAAATGCAGAATCTCTAGCCGGGTGCAGTGGCGCACGCCTGTCATCCCAGCACTTAGGGAGGCTAAGACAGGAGAATCGTGAGTTCAAAGCCAGCCTCAGCCACGGCGAGGCGCTAAGCAACTCAGTGAGACCCTGTCTCTACATAAAACACAAAATAGGGCTGGGGATGTGGCTCAGTGGTCGAGTGCCCCTGAGTTCAATCCCCAGTACCAAAAAAAAAGAAATGCAGATTCTCAGGCTGCACCCTGGACCTCCTGATTCAGCCACTAGAGCTGGGGCCTGGCGTGACTGAGCAGCCTTGCGGGGGCTTCTGATGCTGACTGCTGTGTGAGGTCCTCTGGTCTAAGGGCAGGACCTGCATTGATTCTGTCAAAGTGGGGTGGACAGGGCCAGCCTCCCTCCACCAATCTGGTAGAGGTGGCCCTTGCTGACATCCGACTTGGTCCTAAGCACCTGCTTCACATTATCATGTCCCCTTCCCAGCCGTGGCTATGAGATGTGAGGCGATGGAGTGTGCCATTTTAACAGTGGCAATGCCATTTGCTGAGTGCTCTCCATGTGACCTGCTACCCTGCAAGGCAGGTACTGTTCTTGTTCCCATTTTTCAGACAGGTAAATAAAGGCTCAGAGAGGTGAAGGGACTTGTCCACATTCATATTTGCATACATGCTAGAGTCAGGAGCCACTGACCCCGAAGCCCTCAGCATTTAGCCATGCTGGGCCATTCCTAGCCTGCCACCCTGTGGCAGTTGATGTCACATGGTGTCCCTTGTGCCCATGGCACCTGCCCTTGAATCCTCGTATCCAGGTCTGCGTCTGGGGCAACTCGGGGGTACTGTGCAGATCACCAGCTGCTCAGTAGTCCTCTTCTGCCGCCCGACCCCCAGGTTCATGGCCACCAGCGACCTGATGTCCGAGCTGCAGAAGGACTCCATCCAGCTGGACGGGGACAGCGAGAGCAAGGTGGTGAGGATGCTGCTTCGGCTCCTGGAGGACAAGAACGGCGAGGTGCAGAACTTGGCGGTCAAGTGGTGAGTGCCGGCCTCAGCAGGGACAGGGGAAGGGTCTCCGCCTAGTGTGGGAGCGTCCTGGGCTCCTCATTCCTGAGGGGTTCAGACCCTGAGAGCAGATTGCTGAGCAGCTCTTGGGGGCCCCCAGTGGCACTGGACAGTGACTCAGTCTGAAGCAGACCCAGAGCCAAGGACTCAAGGGGTTGCTGGGGTCTAGGAGGTGGTACTTTTTCTTTTTTTAACTTTAATTTTAATATTTAAAAAATTTTTAAATTTATGGTACAGGGTGCTGTAGGGATGTGCTCTGAGCTACATCCCCAGTCCTTCTTTTTGTGTTCTGGGACAGTGTCTTTCTTGCTCAGTTGCTGAGGCTGGACTCAGACTTTGAGATCCTCCTGCCTCACCCTCCTGAGGAGCTGGGATTGCAGGCCTGCGCCACCGCACCCAGCTGCCATCTGCATTTTAACCAGTCATCCAGGGGATTCTGATACGTGCTCCATTGTGAGAACTAATGTTTTGGTTGTTTTGTGTGTGTTTTATGTAGAGACAGGATCTCACTGAATTGCTTAGTGCCTCACCGTTGCTGAGGCTGGCTTTGAACTCGCGACCTCCTGCCTCAGTCTCCCAAGGTGCTGGGATTACAAGCATGAGCCACCACGCCCGGCTGAGAACCATTGTTTTGTTTTTTGGTACCAGGGATTGAACTCAGTAGTACTGGACCACTGAGCCACATCCCCAGCCCTGTTTTGTGTTTTATGTAGAGACAGGGTCTCACTGAGTTGCTTAGCGCCTCGCCATTGCTGAGGCTGGCTTTGAACTCACGATTCTCCTGTCTCAGCCTCCCAAAGTGCTGGGATGACAGGCTTGCGCCACCGCGCCCGGCTGAGAACCATTGTTTTTAATGCATAGTTGAGCCATAAAATTGGATGCAAAGCAAAGGAAGACATATATATTTGTGCCAAGAATGGTATTAGCATGGCCAGAGGGTACCTTTCTAACCATACAGAGGGTCCCCTGTTGAGCCCGGGCATTTACCCCAGTACATGAGTTCCCAGCAGAAGGATGAGGGGACTGGGGGCAGCTTGACATAGGCTAAGCCTGGGGACCCATCTCCCTCTCTGCTCAGCCTGGGCGCCCTGGTGGGCAAAGTGAAGGAGTACCAGGTGGAGACCATCGTGGATGCCCTGTGTGCCAATCTGCGGTCAGACAAGGAACCGCTCCGAGACATTGCTGGCATCGGCCTCAAGACCATCCTCTCAGAGCTGCCCCCTGCGGCCACAGGTACCCAGGACCCCAGGCACTGTTATTATTTGCCCCAGTTGTGAAGAAGAAAGAGAAAGAGAGAGAGAGAATAAAGGAACGAAGGAGAGGAAGGAAAGAGGAGGCTCAGAGAGAGGGAGAAACTTACCTGAGGTCACTATGGCAGAGGACGTAGACCGGACCAATTCAAATTCACGACTGTGTCTTTTAGGAGTGTTTTTAGCAGAAAGTAATGAAATGTAACCGATGGCCACTTAAAGAAGTAACACGGTGTCTCTGGAGGGACCAGCTACCCCATTTTCGCAGCAATTCACTTAGCAGCTCAGGATCGACAGGGCTGAGGCCTGTGTCCCCTCCCCTTTATGAGAAAAGCATCTATTCTCCCCAAAGGCCTCAGAACACTTCTGCTTTTATGTCACTGGCCAGCCGTGGGTCCCCGGCCACTCCTAGCAGTGTGGGAGGCTGGGAAAGCAGGTGTGTAAGGTTTTCATCCTCCGTAATGGACAAGGGAGCGAGTTTGGATGGGCGGGAGCCAGCCAGCAGCTGGGGCATTGGCTCGTCACCCTCCCTAGCCGTCTTCTTGGTTTGGTCAGACTCTGAATCAAATCTTGGACCCCTGGAGGCCTGGCTTCCTCATCAACAGGATTCTCAGGGATAAGGACTCAGGAGTACACACAGAAACAGGTCAGAGGTGGGAGCTGCCTCTGCCCCCAACCTAGGACCTCACCATGGCCACCTTGCTCCCCGCACAGGCTCTGGGCTGGCCACCAGTGTGTGCCGGAAGATCACAGGCCAGCTCACCAGTGCCATCGCCCAGCAGGAGGATGTTGCTGTGCAGCTGGAAGCCCTGGACATCCTGTCTGACATGCTGAGCAGGTGAGGGAGGCTGCTCTGGGCACTGAGCAGGGGGAGGTACAGGGCTCGTGGGGACTCAGATCCCCAGCTTAGCATGAGCTGCATTCCCTGTGCCTGAGGCTCCTTAGTCATCCAGCAGCCCTGCAAAGGAAAGCTTGGTTGTCACCATCAAACAGGCTCTGAGAGGCCATGTGGCCAGCCCAAGGTCACACTGTCCACAAAATCTCCCGTGATTTGAACACCTATTCTGTGGCCAGCACAATGGTAGGTACTAGATAATGTTGGGAATAGAGAGTTGGTTCACAGACACGAAGGAAACTGAGTACATTAATACAACAGGATAAAAGCAGGGCATACAGAGCCAGGCATGCTGGCACACACCTGTAATCCCAGCGACTTGGGAGGCTGAGGTAGGAGGATCACAAGTTGGAGGGCAGCCTCAGCAACTTAGCAAAATCCTGTCTCAAAAAAAATAAAAAGGGCTGGGGATGTGGCTTAGTGGTGAAGTGCCTGTGGGTTCAATCCCCAGTACCAAAAAAAATAAATAAATAAAAGGCAGTATATGTAAGAGCCCAGTTGTGGGGTGGAGGGCTGTTCTGGAGAGAGTTCTGCTGGATCTGAGCCTTCAAGGAGGAGTAGGATTTAACTGGGTTGGGCAGGCAGCAGTGAGACTCTGAGGAGGAGACTGGCCCAGACCAGAGGACAGAGGCAGGAAAAGGCACAGGGTCCTAGGACTCCTGCAAGGCGGCCACGAGGCTGGGTTGTAAAGTGGAAGGAGAGATGGGTGTGGAGGGCCAGGCGGGAGCCCTAGGGGCAAGCATTTGTGTTATCTTTGGCTCTTTCCCCTTGCCGTGTGGAGAGCAGGAGAGGGCGAGCAGGCTTCTGGAGGGGGTTGAATTTGGGTTGTACTCACGAGGTGGACTCCACAGGACTCTCAGTGGGCAAGAGAGGCCAAAGCTCAAAGATGCCCCCTGGGGGTGGGCCTTTTGTAACTGCAGGACAGACGGAGGGGTTGTGGTAGGAGGTTCTCCAGGAGCAGGAACAGGTGTATGAAGAAGAAGGTGACCGATTGCATTTGGGACATGTGGACTTTGAGGTTCTTCGGAGGCACCAAGTCAACCAGAAATTCCACAGGGACAGGTCCCAGGGCCAGAAGCTATTCTATTTTCCCTGGCTTCTAGCATAGACCCTGGCACATAGTAGGTGAACAAATAAATACAGAAATGGACCCCAGGGGAGAGGTCTGGAAGCTGCTGAGGCTGGCAGAGGGTTACTTTCTGCTTGTGCAGAAACCCTTCTCTGTCTTTGCCTCTCAATGCTTAGCTTATCCAGCAGTACTGGGGAGCCATGGATGGAGTTAAGCAGGGGGCAAGGACCAGGTCAGAAGGAGATTTTAGACTATTTGGTCTCTGTGGCCTTGTGAGGCAGGACAGGTATTGTGGCAAACCCCAGACTCCAAGGAAATCTGGGCAGTCCCCCTGGAGTCCCGGCCCCCCTCACATGGGGTCGTCTCCCCCGGCAGAGAGACTGGGCACCTGGGTTCAAGTCCTGGCCTTGCATTTCTTAGCTAAGTGGCTTTGTGAGGCCCCGTCTCTCTGCTTTCTCTCCTGTAAAAATAATAAATCACTTAAGTAATCGGAGAGCACCTTTCCATTTCAAGGGCCATTCAGCTGCCATTATTCTGGGGGAGGAGGCCAGGAGAGGATGGGGAAAGGGGACAGTCTGGGGTCCCCAGCCTGACGCTCCGCTCTGCTGTCCCAGGCTGGGCGCGCCGCTGGGCACCTTCCACGCCAGCCTGCTGCACTGTCTGCTGCCACAGCTGAGCAGCCCGCGCCTGGCTGTGCGCAAACGGGCGGTGGTGGCTCTCGGCCACCTGGCGGCCGCCTGCAGCACCGATCTCTTCGTGGAGCTCGCCGATCACCTGCTGGACCGGCTGCCCGGCCCGCGCGCCCCCGCCAGCCCTGCCGCCATCCGCACTCTGATCCAGTGTTTGGGCAGCGTGGGCCGCCAGGCTGGCCACCGCCTGGGTAAGGGGGCGGGGCCTGGGAGATGGGGGCGGGGCTAGGAGCTGGTCCCAGCTAAAGGGCGTGGTTGAGTGGTGGGGCGGGGCTTAAGGGGGCGGTTCCTGAGCGCCCAGGAAAGTGCCGCATCCCAAGGAAGGGGTTTGGGTCACTCACTTTGGTGGCCTAGAGGTTCACGGGTCATTCGAAGTCAGGCTACCAGACCCTCAAATAAAATATTTCCTAGCCTCCTACTTAGGGGGACACCGTGCATACAATGAACCACACCCTAGAAAGTGTGCATTTTGGTGCCACTTGACCTTCGCAGACATGCACCAAGCTACCGTGTATGCCAAGGTCACGATGCAGGACATTTCCACCCATCCCCCCCTGAATTTCCTTGTGCCTCTTTGCAGTGCGTCTCTCCCTCTGCCCCAGGCAGCCTTTGAATGCAGCAGGCAGGTTTGAATTTGCCCTCAGACCCATTGAATAGATGTTCCAACCCAGAACAAGATGGTGGGGGTAGCTGACCCGTGGTCAGCCCCTCCTAGCCCCAGTGCTCTCAGGACAAGGGGCTTGGCAGGTACCAATGAGGACACCCCAGCCCACATGTCCATGCTCTATCTTATCACCCCAAACAGCAGCCACTCCTTAGTGACCCTCAGGAGCCTGAACTGGGGAGAATCTTGCACAGACTTGGAAAAGGGCTCAGGGTTGGTTGGATAGGAAAGTTTGGGGTCCCAGGTTTCCAAAGTAGAACCTAGAAAGGGTGTTGGGGGGTCTGCAGGTCAGCATGGTCCTTCTTACATCATGAGGAAGTGTGTCAATGGAGAGGAGAATGAGCAGGATCCTCTAAAGCCTGGGGACCAGCCTGAGTCCCCAAATGCCTGGTCTGTGAGGGCAGTACCTGCCTCTCCCCTTCTCCCATCCTAGGGGCTTACAATTTGGAAATAAGGCAAGACCACAAATAATGTTTGGACAAAATACGCTGCTCTGCCAGGACCTGGGCCAAGCTCTTTATCTGCATGGTACACTTACCTTCACCAAAGCTCTGCCCAGCGGGCGTTGTTATCCTGACTGTAAAGGTCAGTACAGGCTGCCTCAGAGAAGTCCTGTGACCTGCCCAAGGCCCCAGAACACAGAGGTGTCAGAGTCAGGGTTACAACACCTACCTGCTTGCCTGTGAACCCTCTAAGTTGAATTCACAGTGGTCAGGGCCGCAGGCATGGGGATGAGCTGCGTGCTGGGGGCTGGGGAGACCCAGAGAAGGGTTGGGCCTCGTTGACCTGCCTGGCCCTGCAGGGGCCCACCTGGACCGCCTGGTGCCCCTGGTGGAGGAGTTCTGCAACCTGGATGATGATGAGCTCCGGGAGTCCTGCCTCCAGGCCTTCGAGGCTTTCTTGAGGAAGTAGGTGCCACAGGGGTGACTGCAGATGGGGAGGGGGTGAGGGTGAGGTGGCAGGGGAGGGGGCTAAGACTCACCCCTGGGCCCCACCCTCCACCCTGCCCTGCCTGGATCCAGCAGAGCCTCCCCCGTCCTGCCCCACAGGTGTCCCAAGGAGATGGACCCTCATGTAGCCAACGTGACCAGCCTCTGCCTCCAGTACCTGAAGCATGATCCCAACTATAACTCCAACAGTGACGAGGACGAGGAGCAGATGGAGACAGAGGACAGCGAATTGAGCGACCAAGGTGGGTGGATGCTCTGTCCCGGGGTTAGAGGTAGACATGACCTTCCCAGGATCCCCATTCCACAGACAGAGACCACATCAGGCCCAGCTCTGCTCAGACTCCAGCCATACCTTGGCTGCCTGCACAGATCACAGCGAGGACAGTGGTACAGTCCCCCTTGGTGCCCATGGGCTCCCATCCACATCTACACATCCAACCAATTGCAGGTTAAAAGTACTTGAAGCCGGGCGCGGTGGCTCAAGCCTGTAATCCCAGCACTTAGGGAGGCTGAGGCAGGAGGATCGCGAGTTCAAAGCCAGCCTCAGCAACTTGGCAAAGCCCTGTGTCTAAATACAAGGGCGGAGGATGTGGCTCGGTGGGTTCAATCCCTGGTATCCCCTCCCACCCCCCAAAAAAAGTGCAGCAGTCTCGGCCACCACTTTTCCCTTGAGCCACACCTATCCCGGGAGACGAAGAGTCCATGTGTGTCTTGTTCCCGCCCCAGAGAGCGAGGACGAGTACAGCGACGACGATGACATGAGCTGGAAGGTGCGCCGGGCAGCCGCCAAGTGCATAGCAGCCTTGATTGGCTCCAGGCCCGACCTGCTGCCCGATTTCCTCTGCATGCTGGCGCCCGCCCTCATCCGCCGCTTCAAGGAACGCGAGGAGAACGTCAAGGCCGAGGTCTTCGGGGCTTATATCGTGATGTTGCGGCAAACACGGCCCCCTAAGGGATGGTTGGAGGCTGTGGAGGAGCCCACCCAGACCGGGAGCAACCTCCACATGCTGCGGGGACAGGTGGGTCACGCCTCTGCCCACTCGCCTGCTCACCACCCCTCCGTCTGTCCCTCTTCCTGTCCTTCCACGCACCTGACCATTTGCCTACCTGCTGGAGTGTGGTTTCCATGAGCAGCTGCTGTGCACATGGCCCTGTGTACTAGGCGCTGGGCACAGCAGAATGCAGATCAAGTCTATGACCCCTGGGCCACACAGCCTTGAGGACAGACAAGCAGCTACAGGACCAGGGCATCTTGGCTATGGTGTGCTTTTTTTTTTTTTTCTTGCAGGGGAGGTGGTACCAGGGATTGAACTTGGGGGTACTCGGTTACTGAGCCACATCCCCAGTCCAGTTTGGCATTTTATTTAGAAACAGGGTCTCACTGAGTTGCTTAGCACCTGGCGCTTGCTGAGGCTCACTTTGAACTCACGATCCTCCTGCCTCAGCCTCCTGAGCTGCTGGGATGACAGGCTTGTGCCACCGTGCCTGGCTCTGGAGTGTGCTTTATTCTAGAGAGCCTAGAGGAGTGGGTTTGGGGTAGAATCACTGGGTCTCACTGATTGATTGGATAGGCAGGTGTCATGTGACTTGCAGATTTCTGGCTAGAGCCAGGAAGTGCTTTTCCCTGGGGTGGGGGAGAGCTGGGAAAGGAGGCGATATTTAAACTTCTACAAATTTATGTTCAAGGTCTTCACTGGATGGCTCTAAGTACTCTGGTTTCCATTACTATACCAAAATACTGAAGGCTGGGTACTTAATAAAGAAAAGTTTAGGCGCGGTGGTGCACACCTGTAATCCCAGCTACTCCGGAGGCTGAGGCAGGAGGATCCCAAGTTCAAGGCCAGCTTGGGCATCGCCGCGAGATCCTGTGTCAAAATAAAAAGGACTGGGGGTGTAGGTCAGTGGTAGAGCAATCCCCAGTACTTAAGTTTAAAAAAAGGTTATTCAGCTCAGTGTTTTGGAGACAGAAAGCCCAAGCGGCACAGTGTCAGCTCTGGGGAGGGCACCCCTAGGTGCCCACCCCCATCATTGCACATGGCATCCTGGCTGGGACACGTTCCTGAGGGAGAGATCACAAGGTGAAACAGGAAGCCAGAAGAAAGAGAAGGGCCAAGCTCACTCTTCTACAACAAGCCTCCCTCAAAAACTTAAGTCCCACTCAGAAAGCAGTGACCCCAAAGACCTCCCGCTAATTCCACCCCTTCAAGGTCCCACCAACCCCCAATACCAAGTTTCCAACACGCGCATGTTTGGGAGACACAAGCCATAAGCAAGCCATGGCAGACGACCAAGTTGAGCTGGCAGACTGGCAGAAGGCACAGGAGTCTGGGGTTGGGGACCCAGATCTGGGCTGGATTCAGAAGTACATGCCAGAAGAAAATCTAGCCGAGGAAGAGGAAGGGGGCCCCATGTGGTGTCAGCTAAGCTGATTCCCCCTCAGAAGTGCAGGAGTAACAGCTAGACTTCTTGGGTGATCTTGAGCTGGTTACTTTGGATCTATAAAACGGACGCAGAATGGTCCCTACCTCTGCCTGTCTGTCAGTCAAGTGCCAAGCAATCTATCAGGTGCTGAGCGCTTGGGAGGCATCCTGTCCACATTGGGCATCTTCCCTGGGGATGCACCTGGGCAAAGCTCCATGGTAGTGGGTGCGCTGGGGAGGTTTCCTGGGTGGTCCCTGACCTCCCCCTTCTGTGCACAGGTGCCCCTTGTGATTAAGGCCCTGCAGCGGCAGCTGAAAGACCGGAGCATCAGGGCCCGCCAGGGCTGCTTCAGCCTTCTCACCGAGCTGGCGGGTGTCCTCCCTGGCAGCCTGGCGGAGCACATGCCAGTGCTGATATCAGGTAGGCGAGACTGGCCTTGGGTGTCTGTTCCTCTGAGCTTCTTCCAAAACCCAGACTCCTGCCCTGAGTTGATCCCCTAAGCCCTGAGAGAGCCTGGGCCCCAGTCTCAGGCTGAGCCCCTGTTCAGTTCCTCAGTGGCGGGAGGGAGAACGAGGCTGGGTTCCAGGCCTGACTCCCTGCTTTCTAGTGAGTTCCCTGGCTTTGTGTCCCTCAGCCCTGGCCACTGGCCAGTTGATGACCACTTGGAAACTTCTGCATAAGAAGCATCTGTGGCTGGTCCATTCCCACTTCCGTGGAGAGCCACATGGGGTCAAGGTTCATGTCCCTGTAATCTTTGTGTCCATTCTCCAGGCATTACCTTCTCCATAGCTGACCGCTCCAGCTCCTCCACCATCCGCATGGATGCCCTGGCCTTCCTGCAGGGGCTGCTGGGCACAGAGCCGCCTGAGGCCTTCCACCCGCACCTGCCCACCCTCCTGCCGCCTGTGATGGCCTGTGTGGCTGACCCTTTCTACAAGATCGCGGCCGAGGCTCTGCTGGTGCTCCAGGAGCTGGTGCGGACCCTGTGGCCACTAGGCAAGCCTCGGATGCTGGACCCTGAGCCATACGTTGGAGAGATGTCCGCAGCCACCCTGGCACGACTCCGTGCCACCGACCTGGACCAGGAAGTGAAGGAGCGGGCAATCTCCTGCACGGGCTACCTTGTGGGCCACCTAGGTGACCGGCTCGGGGATGACCTGGAGCCCACCTTATTGCTCCTCCTGGACCGCCTGCGGAATGAGATCACCCGGCTGCCAGCTGTCAAGGCTCTGACACTGGCGGCCGTGTCCCCATTGAGGCTTGACATGCAGCCCATCCTGGCGGAGGCGCTGCCCATCCTGGCTTCTTTCCTGCGCAAGAACCAGCGGGCACTGCGGTTAGCCACACTGGCAGCCCTGGATGCCCTGGCGCAGAGTCAAGGACTCAGCCTCCCACCCTCTGCCGTGCGGGCCGTGCTGGCCGAGCTGCCTGCGCTGGTCAGCGAGAGCGACATGCATGTGGCCCAGCTGGCTGTGGACTTCCTGGCCACCGTGACCCAGGCCCAGCCGGCCTCTCTGGCAGAGGTCAGCGACTCGGTGCTGCAGGAGCTGCTGCGGTTGCTGCGATCGCCCCTGCTGCCTGCGGGGGTGCTGGCGGCCGCTGAAACCTTCCTGCAGGCTCTGGTAGGGACCCGGCCGCCCTGCGTGGACTACGCGGAGCTCATCCACCTGCTCACCGCGCCCGTTTACGACCAGGCTGCAGACGGTGGTGGCGGGCCAGGCCTGTCCAAGCAGGCATTCCACTCTCTAGCCCGGTGCGTGGCAGCCCTGTCCGCCGCCTGTCCCCAAGAGGCGGCGGGCACTGCCAGCCGCCTGGTCAGCGATGCCCGATCGCCCCACTCGAGCACGGGGGTCAAGGTCCTGGCATTCCTGTCGCTGGCAGAGGTGGGTCAGGTGGCAGGGCCAGGTCCCCAGCGGGAGCTGAAGGCGGTGCTCCTGGAAGCTCTGGGGTCCCCCAGTGAGGACGTGAGGGCCGCAGCCTCCTACGCGCTGGGCCGCGTGGGCGCGGGCAACCTGCCGGACTTCCTGCCCTTCCTGCTGGCGCAGATCGAGGCCGAGCCCCGCAGGCAGTACCTGCTGCTGCACGCGCTCCGGGAGGCCCTGGCGGCCGCGCAGCCCGACAGCCTGAAGCCCTACGCCGAGGACGTCTGGGCGCTGCTCTTCCAGCGCTGCGAGGGGGCCGAGGAGGGCACCCGCAGCGTGGTGGCCGAGTGCATCGGGAAACTGGTTCTCGTGAACCCTCCTTTCCTTCTGCCTCGCTTCCGGAAGCAGCTCGCTGCAGGTAGGGACACAGGTGTGAGCCACCCAGCTCAGAGGTGGGCGCTTTGCCCCTGAGTGTCCAGGCAGCTGATGGAGAGTGAGCCCTTTCCGAGTCACAGTGTCTGTATGATCGAGTCCAAGGAGCCCCAGAGGAACACAGGGCTTCCTCCTGTAGGACCCCTGAGATGGAGGAGACCCAGAGCACAGACCTCCATGGGTCCCTGCCAACACACGTGCTCAGCCCTCCAAATCCGCAGGTGCCGCATCTGTAGATTCAGCCAACCTTGGACTGAAAATATTTGTGGGAAAAAACATCGCATGGATACCGAACATGTACAGACTTCTTTCTTGTCTTTATTTCCTAAACAATACAGTCCGAAAATTATTGGCATGATTTAAGGTATCAGGTACCCTAAGTCATCTACAGATGATTGAAAGCTCAGGGGAGGAGGGCCAGGGGAGGTGGCCATGCCTTTCATCCCAGTAAGCCCACTGATTTGGGAGGCAGAGGACAGAGGATCTCAAGTTCAAGGCCAGCCTCAGCAATTTAGTGAGACCCTGTCTCAAAATGAAAACAAAAGGGCTAAGTGTGGAGCTTAGTGGTGGAGCACCTTGTGTTCAATCCCTAGCACCTCCCCCACATGCGCGCGCGCACACACACACAATAATGGAGTGTGTGCCCAGGGAAGATGTTATGTACGTTATGTGCAAATATCACACCATTTTATAGACGGGGCTTCAGCATCCTTGGGTTTTGGTATCTTTGGAGGTCCTGGCACCGATCCTTCAAGTATACTAGAGGATAACTATGCAGTTAAACATTCTGTGATGCTACTTTTGGAATCCTCGCTGTGGATATCAGGGTAACGCTGCAGACCAAAGTTAATCTGAAGGGCCCAAGACAGCTATCTGCAAAGGTATGGTGCTTTTGGCCTGTCTTGTACCAAGAGCCACTGTCAGCATAGAACGGACTTGTATGACATGCTCTGGATTTGGAGAGGGCCAGGTGAGAACCAGGAGGACCCCTGGTTCCTTTTCCTTTTTTGGCACCAGGTATTGAACCCAGGGACACTCGACCATTGAGCCACATCCCCAGCTCTATTTTGTGTTTTATGTAGAGACAGGGTCTCACTGAGTTGGTTAGCGCCTCGCCGTTGCTGAGGCTGGCTTTGAACTCGCGATTCTCCTGTCTCAGCCTCCCTAAGTGCTGGGATGATGGGCATGCGCCACTGCGCCCGGCTTCTTTCTTTCTTTTTTTTAAGGTACCGAGAATTGAACCCAGGGGTGCTTCACCACCGAGCCACACCCCCAGCCCTATTTTGTGTTTTATGTAGAGACAGGGTCTCACTGAGTTGCTTAGCACCTCCCTGTTGCTGAGGCTGGCTTTGAACTCGTGATCCTCCTGTCTCAGCCTCCTGAGTTGCTGGGATGACAGGCGTGTGCCACCTCCCGGCTGAAGCAAAATAAAGGGAGGTCTTCATTTCCAGGCTCAGGGATGGTCTGAATTCTGTTGGAATCACCTCCGTCTCCAGCTGGCCTAAACTTGCAGAACGCAGGCTCAAGAGGAGGAGGGCCTAGCCGGGAGTTTCGGATCTGTGTGGCCTTACATATGAACTTAACCTTTCTTGAATCTTTCTTTCTTGTATAAAATACAAATGAATCATCCTCTTTAGTTTTCATTTTAATTAATACCTTATTTTTATTTGTTAATAGGACCATCCTGAGGATGAATTGAGATAGTGTGTCTGAAAAATATAATCTCAAGGCCACAAGGAAAGGTCTTTCTTTGGGGTGACCCTGATCTCAGGGTGCCCTGTTATTCTCTCAGCTGTGGGGAGCTGAGAATTTAGGGCAGATTCAGGACCAGCAAGGGGAACAGGAACTTTTACTTGCCCGGTGATGCGGAGGTCTCTGGAGTGGGGATGGGGTACGGCTCTGTCTTCCACCAAGAGAGGACAGGGCCTTGGTGCCTTCTGTCTCCTCCAGATTGGCCCTGCCCCTCACTGAGCTGCATCCTGTCCCACAGGTCAGCCACACACCCGCAGCACGGTCATCACCGCAGTCAAGTTCCTCATCTCGGACCAGCCCCACCCCATCGACCCGCTCCTGAAGAGCTTCATTGGTGAGTGCTGCTCCCACCCTTCATCCTGCCCAGTGCCCTTACACAGCCCTTGACCTCCGACCCATGTTCCTCACACCTCAGAGACCCGAAGGCCACCTCATCCCCACAATAGTCAGCAGGGCCCTGGGTTCCCTTCCCCCACAAAAAAAATAAAACTATACGCACAAATAAATAAAATAAAACCCAACTATACAGAAAAGGTAATACTCTTAAGAAGGGCCGTGTGGCTTTGGGTACGTTCTTTTGCTTCCTGTTTTCAAAAGTCTCATCTGTGATGAGATCAAGTTCACGTTTTAGGGTCCTTAGGTGTCGGGCACTCTCTTAGGTGCTTTATAGACACGAGCACATTTGGGATCCCGAAAACGGCTCTACTGTGTTGGTACTGTCCCTTCACTGCGCACAGCACCTCGGGACCCTCCGAGGCTCCCCATAGTGGGACATTCTGGGACAGAAGGCTGGCATTCTGAGCTTTGAGGGTGCTGGTACCTGGCACAGTCGGCATCTGGCACGTTCAGCCAGGTCTACGGAGCCCATCGAGTAACCAGCTGACTGAGGGGCAGCAGCGCAGGTGGTTTTGCGTCTGCCTCCGTGTCCCTCAGCCCCCTCCCTGTCCTTGTGCAGGAGAGTTCATGGAGAGCCTGCGGGACCCGGACCTGAACGTACGCCGGGCCACGCTGGCCTTTTTCAACTCGGCCGTGCATAACAAGCCCTCGCTGGTCCGCGACCTGCTGGACGACATCCTTCCCCTGCTCTACCAGGAGACCAAGATCCGCCGGGACCTGATCCGAGAGGTGCGGTGCTCCTGCTTTCTTTTCTCCCTGGGAGCCCGGGACTGAGGCCGCCTCTCCCGCCTCTGTGCTGGGGCTGGGTGAGGAGCAGGGGCTCGGGCCGCGTGGTCTGGGTCAAGTCCTGCCCTCTGCTTCTTAGCCTGGTGGCCCCAGCCAGAGCCACCTTACTGAGAGCCACCTCTGAACTTCACTTTTTTCTCAGGGAAAAAAGAAAAATAACTACACAGGGTCTCCATCATATGGCGTCAGTGTTGTGAAGATTTTTTTGGTACTGGGGATTGAACTCAGGGGCACTCGACCACTGAGCCACATCCCACCCCTATTTTGTGTTTTATGTAGAGACAGGGTCTCACTGAGTTGCTTAGCGCCTTGCTGTTGCTGAGGCTGGCTTTGAACTCGTGATCCTCCTGTCTCAGCCTCCCTAAGTGCTGGGATTACAGGAGTGTGCCACCACGCCTGGTGGCATTGTGAAGCTTTAACGATTTAAGTTTTGAGAGTGCTCAGGTTTGGTCCTAGTACGTCATCAGCACTTGTACAGGTTGAGCATCCCCCATCCAAACATCCATTTTTTAATGTTTTTATTTTTATGTTTTGGTACTAGGGATTGAACCCAGGGGTGCTTAACCACTGAGCCACATGCTCAGCCCTGTTTATTTTTATTTACAGAGTCTTGGTGAGTTGCTTAGAGCCTTGCTAAGTTGCTGAGGCTGGCCTTGAACTTCCTCATGCCCCAACCTCCAGAGCTGCTGAGATTATAGGTGTGCGCCACTGTGCCTGGCCAAAAATCCAAATTCTGAAATGCTTCTGAAATGCTAAAAACGGTTTGAGTGCTAACATGATGCCACCAACAGAAAGTTCCACCCCTGACCTCATGTTGAAAACACAAGCACACAAAAAATAATGTATAAAATCACCTTGAGGCTGTGTGTGGAAGGTGTGTATGAAACACAAAAGAATTCTGTGAGTAGACCTAGGCTCCACCCCATGATATCTCATCACAGATACGCAAATACTCCAGAATCCCAAACACAGCTGGTCCTCAGTATTTTGGATAAAAGATGCTCCACTTGTTCGTGTTGACTCTAGGCTGTCACTCAACATTCAGCAGCTGAGTCTGAGTGCCAGGATTTCCATGTGGACCAGACATGGTTTCCTCCCCCAAGGAGCTCATGGTGTCTTCCTGAAAGAGACCGATGCCCACACTGCTGGTTACTTAACTGCCTGGCAAAGTAAAGATTTAAGGGAGCTGGGCGCAGTGGTGCATGCCTGTAATCCCAGCACTTTGGGAGGCTGAGGCAGGAGAATCGCGAGTTCAAAGCCAGCCTCAGCAACAGCGAGGCACTAAGCAACTCAGTGAGACCCTGTCTCTACATAAAACGCAAAATAGGGCTGGGGATGTGGCTCAGTGGTTGAGTAAAGATTTAAGGGACAGAGACGAAAGTGATTTCACATCGAAGCCATCAATCCTGCAATGTAATAATGAGGTCTGACCCATCTGGCGTCACTGAGAAGGAAGCAGCTCTCTTTGCAGGGTTTGGAAGTTTCCCAAGAGAGAGGGTATGTTACCTGGATTTTGATTGGTAAGAAGGAATTTACCCTTAAAAGCAGAGTCTTGCCAGGAGCAGTGGTGCATGCCTGTAATTGCAGCAACTGGGGAGGCTGAGGCAAGAGGACTCCTAAGTTTGAGGCCAGCCTCAGTAACTTAGACCCTATTTCAGACTCAGACAAAAAATTCTGGGGATGAATTTCCATGGTAAAATGCCCTGGGTTCGATGCCCAGTTAAAATTAAAAAGAAAGCCTGGCATGGTGGCACATACCTGTAATCCCAGCAGCTGAAGAACCACTGTGACATCCAGAGGCTGAGGCCAGAGGATCACAAGTTCAAGGACAGCCTCAGCAAAAGTGACACCCTAAGCAACTCAGCAAGACCCTGTCTCTACATAAAACACAAAATAGGGCTGGGGACGTGGCTCAGGGTTCGAGTACCTAAGTTCAATCCCTGGTAACTGCCCCACTATCACCCCCAAAATTGAGCTTTGTAGTTAAAAGTGTCAGGCATGGAATTTTAATTTTCAGCTAACTCCTCCTTATTGGAAAAATGAACCTCTCTGAGCCTTCACTGGGGTTCATGATAGCATTTTCTTCCTCTGACATTTGCAATGCTTGAGTAAGATGTCATCTGTTAGGCTGGGGATGTAGCTCAGTCGTAGAGTGTGTGTTTTATATGTGGAAGACCCTGGGTTCAGTCCCCAGCACCACACACACACACACACACACACTTACCAGGGACCCCCGGTGTCTGCTTGGTAGATTAAATCAATTGATATTTTTACTCATTATCTGGCAGAAAGGGCGATGCAGGCTGAGGTTTGGGATTAGGAGGCACCACCTGGGGCCTGGGCACCCTGTTGAACAGAGGGGCGGGGGTGTGGCAGGGACTAGGCAGGGAGGTTGGTGTTCTTCCTTGCGTCCCTGCCCCCCAACTTTTGTTGTCTTTCCCTCCCGCAGGTGGAGATGGGCCCCTTTAAGCACACAGTGGACGATGGGCTGGATGTGCGGAAGGCGGCCTTTGAGTGCATGTACTCGCTGCTCGAGAGCTGCCTGGGCCAGCTGGACATCTGTGAGTTCCTGAACCACGTGGAGGACGGGCTGAAGGACCACTATGACATCCGGGTAGGTGTGAGCCCTCCACCTGCCCACCCAGAAGGAAGGGACAGCTGGGTGCCACTGGCCTGTGTCTGTTTTTTCCCTACTCCCCGTGGCAGGTACTGTCATGAAAGTACGGCACTGATATTTTTTTATAAGAAAAGGAGCCTATGGAGCCAGACATGGTGACATGTAATCCCAGGCAGTCAGGAGGCTGAGGCAGGAGGATCACAAGTTCAAGACCACCCTCAGCAACTTAGCGAGGTCCTATCTCAAAAGAGCTGGAGTTGTAGCTCAGTGGTAAAACAATTCTGGGTTCAATTCCCAGAACCAAAACAAACAAACAAACAAAAAACAAATGAAAAAGAAAAAAGAAAGGAAAGGTGCAGTGGCACACACCTATAGTCCCAGCTACTTGGGAGGCTGAGGCAGGAGGATTGCAAGTTTGAGGCCAGACTCAGTAATTTAGCGAGGCCCTAAGCAGCTTAGCAAAACTGTCTCAAAATCAAAAATGAAAAATAAAGGGCTGGGGATATGACTTAGTGATAGAAGACCCTGGCTTCAATTCCCAGTACTGAAAAAAGGAAAAGAAATGCAGTGACGTTGGACTGTATTCCTACTGTATCAGGCTGTTTTCTGTTGCTATAACAAAATACCTGAGCCTGGGTACAAAATACCTGAACTTTTTTTACAAAAAGGTGGGGGCCCATAATAGTATGTGGTGATCCCAGCTACTCAGGAGTCATGTAGCTCAGCAGTTGACTGCTTGCCTAGTATGCAGGGGGCCCTGACTTCAAAACCCAGCACCAAAATCAATCAGTCAATCAGTAATATTTAGCTCACCATTGTGGAGATACAAGAGGATGGTGTTGGCATCTCTTTGGCTCTGGTGAAGGCTTCACAGCTAAGGGCTCCACAGTGCCAGAGCCATGTGCAGGAGAGTTCACAAGCAGGAAATGAGAGGGATTCAGGGCCCAAGCTTGGTTTTTTGTTTTGTTTTATGCTACTGGGTATTGAACCCCAGGGTGCACTACCTCTGAGCTACACTCCCCAGTCTTCTTTATTTTTTTGAGACAGGCTTCTTTTAAGATGTTGAGGCTGAGCTGGGCGCAGTGGCTCACGCTTGTAATCTCAGCAGTTTGGGAGGCTGAGACAGGATCGCGAGTTCAAAGCCAGCCTCAGCAATGGCAAGGCGCTAAGCAACTCAGTGAGACCCTCTTTCTACATAAAACACAAAAATAGGGCTGGGGATGTGGCTCAGTGGTCGAGTGCCCCTGAGTTCAATCCCTGGTACCAAAAAAAAAAAGAAAATAAGATGTTGAGGCTGGCCTTGAACTTGGAATCTTCTAGCCTCAGCCTTCTGAGCAGCTGGGATTACAGGAGTATCCCACCATGCCTGGCCAGGCTTGCTTTTTATAACTCACTCCTTGTGGAGCTAATCAGTGTCCTCTGCTAACTACACAAAGCCCTTCCAAGGAAACTGCTCCCAATGACCTAAATACCTCCCATTAGGCCCCGCCTCTTAAAGGTTTACTACCTCTCAACACTGCCACCTTGAGGGCTTGAGCTTTGAGTACATGATTCTTTGGGGAACCCAACTCCAACCATCTCCCAAGTCCTGGCAGCCAACTAGGTACCATTAGCCAAGTAGCTGCTGTGGTTGGAGCTCATGCTCCTGCTCCTTTTCTGGCCCCCTCTGGCCTTTTTACTTACTGACAGGCTCTGCTTGATCCCAGGGGCATCTGAACTTGAGAACCCACCTGTTTCCTGGCACCTCTTCTCACCCAGCCTTTCTCAAGGCCAGCCAAGTGTACTGGGTAAAGTTTAGTGTCACCATTCACATGTTACAGATGAGGAACCTGAGGCCCACAGAGGGAGAGACTCAGGCAGGGGCCTGTTGGGACTTGGTGGCTCGTTTCACCCTGGGCTCCAGGTTTTGGGTACAGGGTGCCACCTCTTTCCTTGGGCTTGCTGCTTTTGTTCTTGGGCTGTTTCACTAAGAATGCTGTCTCCTTCCTTCTGGGCAGATGCTGACCTTCATCATGTTGGCACGGCTGGCCTCCCTGTGTCCTGTGCCCGTCTTGCAGAGGGTGGACCGGCTCATTGAGCCACTTAGGGCCACCTGCACCGCCAAGGTAAGCCGCTTGCCCAGCCCCAGCCTGGATTACTTGCTGGGTTATCTGCAAAGCACTGGTTACCAGTTACCGAGAGGGGCTTCGTTCAACCCTCCCATTGCCCGGCAAGAGCTTGCTGTTCTTGCCATCATACGTGCAGCGGGACAGAAGCTCAGGGGATACGTAGTTGGTCGAGAGGACACAACGAAGAAATTGCAGAGCCAGATTCAAGCCCATCTGTGTTTTCTTTCATTCATTAAACATCTCCTGGCTGCTGGGCTTTCTGAGAGGTATAAAAGAGAGAAGTTTGGAGAGGGTAGCGTCCTTTCTCTTGGCTCACATTTTTAGTTGAGAAATTGGGTTAGATTTTTCTGATTGATATTTTGATCCAGGGCAAAATTCCCGCTGGACTGGAGTGTCTCAAGGGTCCCAAGGAGGAACCTGGGGTGGAAGGCCTCAGGGAAAGCTCTAGTGTTGAGAAGGGAGCCTGGCATACCCAGGGGCACCCGGTAAAGAACTGTAGAATGAGTCGGGCGCGGTGGCTCAAGCCTGTCATCCCAGCACTTAGGGAGGCTGAGGCAGGAGAATCGCGAGTTCAAAGCCAGCCTCAGCAACGGCGAGGTGCTAAGCAACTCAGTGAGACCCTGTCTCTACATAAAACACAAAATAGGGCTGGGGACGTGGCTCAGTGGTCGAGTGCCCCTGAGTTCAATCTCCAGTACCAAAAAAAAAAAACTTTTCCAAAATCAAAAACAATCTTACACACATCTTTGTGTCATGTGGCATCAAGAGAACTCTCCGATCCCAAGCAGGGAGCTATAAAGGGTATCATGGTATCAAAACATTCCAGCACTAGGCCCGTGGAAAAAGCAGCTTTGTTCTGGATCCTCTGAAAGCCACACAGTCTGGCCACACAGTGGTGCTGCTTGATGGGCGCTGTGTTGAGTGCCACGCATCCACAGTCCCTTGTCCCCGGTTCTGAAACCTGTAACGATAGAAAACCAAAGGCTTTTTTTTTAAAAATATTTTTTTATTTTTATGTGGTGTGAGAATCGAACCCACTGCCTCACGCATGCTAAGCAAGCGCTCTGCCACCGAGCCACGACCCCAGCCCCAAAGGCTTTTAAAATAACTTACTTGGCAACAAAATCTTTGACTTGAGCCAGACGTGGCGGTGCGTGCTGTAATCCCAGCTTCTGGGGAGGCTGAGGCAGGAGGATCCCAAGTTCAAGGCCAGCCTGGGAAATTTAATGAGACCCTATCTCAAAATTGAATTTTTTTAAAAAAGCATTTGGGGATTTTGCAATCTCATGTGTGAGGCCCTGGGTTCAATCCCAGGCAATGCCAAAACAAACAAACGAAACTTGACTTTTACTGGCATGAGGTTGTTTACAATCTTTATTTCCCTTACTGTAATATCCATATGTTAGACAGGAGAAGTGTTAACATATTTGGTTATTGGGTATTCTGGCAGACCCACTGGGAATGCTCCGCGCAGTCTTAACCTTTCTAAAACCCAAAACAACCCTGATCAGGTACACGAGTGAGGTCCGTTCATCCTTGTAGCAGCTCAAGAGAAGCCTGATGTACAGATGGGGGAGCGGGGCCCAAAGAAGGGGTCGCCTAAAGTCACAGCCCTAAGAGGGCAGTCATTTGAACCCAGGACTGTCCAACCCCAAGGCCAGCCTCCCAGGCACTGCAGGATTGCCTAGGGGAAGCAGCCAGCGCGAGGAATTTGAACTTTATTCCATAAGCTGTGGAAAAGTGGAGATTCTCTGGAGAAGCAGGAGATGGAGCAGGAAGAGGAAACAAATGGAATGAGGGCGTCTGGGAATGTTTCCTCTGGGGCAGGGGCTGGGGTAGGGAAGAGGCAGGCCATCGCGGGAGTCCATGCGTTCCTTCGTGGCAGGGGACCGAGGACTTTTTAGTTTTTGGTACTGGAGATTGAACTCAGGGGCACTCAACCACTGAGCCACATCCCCAGCCCTATTTTGTGTTTTATGTAGAGACAGGGTCTCACTGAGTTGCTCAGCGCCTCGCTGTTGCTGAGGCTGGCTTTGAACTCGCGATCCTCCTGCCTCAGCCTCCCGAGCTGCTGGGATGACAGGCGTGCGCCACCACAGTACAGAGACTGATTTGAATGGCCAAAAAAGCCACCTTCAGGGAAAGAAGCCAAAGAAGTGTAAAAGGCCAGAGGAAGAACAGTTGAGGAAAGAGGAGCCTCAGGTGCCCCTGTAGCCGCTGTAGGGATTGTCTTGAAGGTGGGGAAGACCCAAGAGGGAGGCAGTGGCGGGAGAGCCCCTTCCAATGTTTCCCCACTTCAGGTCAAAGCCGGCTCGGTGAAGCAGGAGTTTGAGAAGCAAGATGAGCTGAAGCGCTCTGCCATGAGGGCGGTGGCCGCCCTGCTCACCATCCCTGAGGTGGGCAAGAGCCCCATCATGGCTGACTTCTCCGCCCAAATCCGAACCAACCCCGAACTCACCGCCCTCTTCGAGAGCATCCAGAAGGATTCTACTTCAGCCCCCAGCGCAGACTCGATGGAGCTCAGCTAGTGCCCCCGGGCTTGGCTGGTGCGCAGGAGTCCACTCAAGCCCCAGGCCTCCCCGCCTGCCACTCCAAGAAGGGGGCCTTCTCTTCTGTCCTTTCATCTCACTGGGGGCCCTCGTGCCCCAGGTTGGGGCTTACAGTGCCTTCTCCAGGGACCCAAGCTCACAGGCCCCCAGGTCGAGCTGCGAGGCTGCCAAAAGTTGGGCCCTTTCACTCAGGATGTTGTTAGGGTGAGGATGTTCTCCAGTGGTCTGTACACGTCACCCCTCCAGTTATTCTGGTTCCTTCAAACGGGGGAGTCCCTGCCTCACTGACCAGCCCGTAGAAATACATAGTAATCACAGCTGCTGGGCTCAGCCAGCAGGCTGACCTGCTTCCCCTAGTGCCCCCGGTTCCTCTCCCTCCCATCAGTCTCCTTCACTTTACTTGATCCAACTCATTATGCCCCAAGTTAGCGCTGTGGCCAGGAATTCAGGAGGAGGGTGGCAGGTGGGTGCAGTGGCACACGACTATAATCCCAGTAACTAGGGAGGCTGAGGCTGGAGGATTGCAAGTTTGAGGCCAGTCCTGAAAACTTAGCAAGGCCCTGGCTTTTTTTTTTTTTTGGTACTGGAGATTGAACTCAGGGGTACTCGGCCACTGAGCCACATCCCCAGCCCTATTTTGTGTTTTATGTAGAGACAGGGTCTCACTGAGTTGCTTAGCGCCTCGTCATTGCTGAGGCTGGCTTTGAACTCATGATTCTTCTGTCTCAGCCTCCCTAAGTGCTGGGATTACAGGCTTGTGCCACCGCGCCCAGCCGCAAGGCCCTGTCTTAAAATTAAAAAGGCTGGGGATGCAGCTCAGTGGTAGATCACCCCTGCGTTCAACCCCACTTCTCCCACCACCGCAAAAAAAAAAAAAAAAGGGTGGGTGCATAGGTCAGTGGTGGGACATTTGTCTAGAATGTGAGGCTCTGGATTCCATCCCCAGCACAACCCTCGCCTTCAAAGAAACCAGATACTTGAGCTCTTCATTCTAAAATTCAAATTGGTCTTTGAATTGGATCCAAAATTTGGGTTATTAGGGCTTTTTTGCAGGTAGGATACCCAGGATGGGCACTGGACAGGGGTGACCCTAACGTTTCACTTCTCACTTCAAAATATGGAACCAACTGTGAAACAGGAGTACAGATCACTTTGTCACCACCCATGCACAACCACTTTGTGCCCTCAAGATTTCAAACATGTCTCTAGATTTTAGTATGGAAGACATAAATAAAAACAGGCCAAAGCTTTTTTCCTGATACGCCAAGGCTAATAAAGAATAGACCCTGAATTGTTACTGTTTTTGCTATGCAATTCCTGTTCCCATGCTGAACCCCATTTTCAATACTTCCCAAGTGGACTTACAGAAATCCTGAAAAATTATCAAATTGTGTATCAATACTAACCTTTAAAAAATTCATCTACCAGATTTGGTGGCTGGCACATCTGGAAATGGCCTCTTAAAACCAACATGCCAATTCTGCTATCTCAGCTAGGAGTGGGGCGGGGGACCCTAGACACTTTTGTTCCTCAAGTACCTGCACACCACATCCCTTGACTTGCACCACATAAAAAAATACATTTTCAGAAAAGTGAAATCAAACCTTGCAATGACACAATTCTAGCTAAGATTTGGAGCTACATCAAACAGGAAGCTTTGTCACACTGAAGTCTTGGTACTACCCAAGAGGCCTGTCACCAGTGAGATCCCACACCTTGGAAGCAGCCGGGGGAGGGACTGAGAGTGAAAGCTGTCTTCCATCCTGTACCCAAGGCTGACCACACTGAAGAGCAACGTGATATCCTGTGGTGCACTTGGGGGCATCTTATGAGAGACCCCGTCTCTAAGTAAAATACAAAACAAGGCTGGGGATGTGGCTCAGTGAAGTGCCCTAGTTCAGCCCCTAGTTCTTCCCCCCAA
Organism: Geosciurus inauris; assembly: GCA_004024805.1. Classification (NCBI taxonomy): domain Eukaryota; kingdom Metazoa; phylum Chordata; class Mammalia; order Rodentia; family Sciuridae; genus Geosciurus; species Geosciurus inauris. The sequence continues at coordinate 9,712 of PVHX01008524.1, read as the reverse complement.
TTGCACATTTCTTTTTTGGTACCAGGGATTGAACTCAGGTGCACTTGACCACTGAGCCACATCCCCAGCCCTATTTTGTGTTTTATGTAGAGACAGGGTCTCACTGAGTTGCTTAGTGCCTCGCCCTTGCTGAGGTTGGCTTTGAACTCGCGATTCTCCTGTCTCAGCCTCCCTAAGTGCTGGGATTACAAGCGTGAGCCACCGCGCCTGGCTCCAATTGCACATTTCTTAATCCTCACCAAGGGCAGGGTAAGCACGGCTACTAGTTGCTGGGCATCCTGGGTCTGGTGTGTCAGAACTTCCCTTGGTCTGAGGCCAAGCCTTTCCTCCTCTTCCCGAGTCCCAACTATAGCTGACCAAGGCCACTCCGGGTACCTGAGCCCTGTTCCCTCTGCAAGGGCCCAGTACCTCTTACAAACTCCCTCTGAATGAAGATTCCACAGGGTGACAGGCAAAGGAACAATCTCTGACCAGCTGTCCAAGTCAGTCAAGACTAAAAATCAAGCAAAAACTGAAACCAAGGGAGGAAAACGCCAGATGGAGTTTTCTGTGGTTTTATTCAAGCACACCAAAAACGTGCACGTGAGCTGTCTATTCATTTTCTTCACTGCGCAGCCTGGCGTTGGGGTTGGTGACTCTGATGGCCAGCTGGGCTGCTCTTTCCACGATGGCTTTGCGGTTCTTGGAGGAAACGTTGTGAGCAATCTCAGCACAGTAAGATCTGGAAGAGAATCAAGCACACGGGTGAAGAGCAGCCACCCCCACAGACACGTGGGCAATGTGCTAGTGCACACTGGGTAAATGGCTGCTGAATGCGGTCTACAGACCTCCAATCCTGCCTCCCCTAGTTCTGGTGGAGAAACGCTCATTTAATCCTCACTGCAGCCTCATGAGCCACTTCCATTTTAGATGAGGGAACCAGGGCCCACAATGGTGGATGTTCCCAGGGTCACAGCAAGAAGCGGACGCGTCCAGGAAGAAGCCACAGCCAGCCTCCAGGTTCAAAGGTTCTCCCGCGTACTGACTCAACTCCCAGAGCCACAGGGTGCTTGCCTTTGCCCACAGAAAGTCTGGGGACTTGTGAAGCGACCAAGAGCAAAACCCAAGCGTCTGAATGGCGCCAAGGGTTCCCAGCGTGACTACAGATCCCAGCGTGACAGTGGAGGGCAGTGCCAACCAGCCGTACTGGTACACGAGGTCCTGCTCCACCCGCCATTCCTCAGACCTCAGAGACGCTGCGCCACTTTAAAACAAGGATCCAAATACATATGGTTCAAGAACCCGAGCACAATGGCTTCAACAGCAGGACAGTGCATGCAGACGGAGAATTTCCGTGTTATGCAGAAGTGCCTAAAGTAACCACATTCAAACACCATCTTGAGGACATGCATTGTGCTTTTCATCTGTTTTCACCTTCCTAAATGCCCCAGGGTCTTGTCCCCTACAAACATAATAATCGCAATCACTGCACCTACTGTTTTTAATGTGCAGGACATTCCCCACACTGTCACACACCAATCACTGAGTGGCTGCCTAACGTCCTCACGTTTTCAGTTGTTTTCCAACTGGCTATTGTTACAACAAGCAGCTGTTAAGTTTCCCTGCTTTTCAGTTGTTTTAAGGACAAATGCCCAAAAATGGAACTCAGAGATAAAAAACAAAACAAAACAAACCAGAGTGTTTCCACAGATCTTGTTAAAAAACTGCAAGCTGCTTTTGGAAACAAGACGGGTTCAAAATACAAAATAAAAAGGTCTGGGAACGTAAGTCAGTGATAAAGTGCTCCTGGCCTTAGCCTCCAGTACCCGCCCCCCAACTACCATCAAAAAAGAAAACTTTTTGCAGTACTGAATTGTGTCTTTCCTAACTCGGTTGTTAACCTGCCTGGATGGATGTCCACCATTAGTTCCTGTGTTCAGCCATCCCTCAAGAGATGCCCAGCTCTCCGCTTCGTGTCCAACCTTGAATTGCAATCAGTACGGAACGGTGGGTCCCTTCACCCTTACCACTTCTCTCCACAGCCACCAGAGAGGGCCCTGCGGCCCTGCACACATGAACAGCAGCAGCCAGCCACTCTCTCCACGTGGTCTCCAATCTCTTTCAAGGTCAAAATCCCTTTCCATGGTAAACCGCTCTCATTTCTCCACCTGAGTCCTGACTGGAGCAGGCTCTCCTACACGGAGCTCGCTAAGGTTTAACTTGACTGAAACAGAACTAGTGCCCGGCGCCCTCCGCGTGCTCCTCCAGCCCCACACCCCATTCTTTTGGCCCAGTTCTCCTCTTTTTCTCAACCCCAGGCCGCACCTGGCTCTAAAGCCCCATCCCAGGCAGGCAGCAGCCTTCCACCTCAGTGGCAGTCGGTAGATGTTTTGCCACAGCACAATGAGGTGTCCCTCGGGCCTGAGGTCTTGTCTGCTCCCTTCCAACCACACCCAAAAAGCAGCATTAGAGAAAGGACAGCCAAAGGAGCACTGCAGTGTCCCTTGTGACAAGTAGTCACTCCTGCAGGAGCCACCTCCCATTCCTGAGAGAATGCCAACTCCTCCAGGTGCACCCCAGGAGGGCCTGCAGTTCCGGACTCGAGACCCCTGAGGCGGGAGGCGAGGCCCAACTCACTTGTTGCACATGAGCAGCACCTCCAGCTCCTTGACGTTGTGGACCAGGAACTTCCGGAAGCCGCTGGGCAGCATGTGCTTTGTTTTCTTGTTGCTCCCATAACCAATGTTGGGCATCAAGATCTGGCCCTTGAATCTTCTCCGCACCCTGTTGTCGATCCCCCTGGGTTTCCGCCAGTTGCGCTGAAAGAACGAACGCACAGGTGAGTCTCTGCGCAAAGGACGGGAACAGATGAAAGGAAATGGCGAACAGCAGTTGCCCCTGGGTAACAGGACTTCCTACTTTGTTGGTGGGAGACAAAAAAATCCTGGCTGTAGCCACTGGAAATGTGGGGCCACACTCACACCCGCAGGCAAGGGGAAAGCCAAAACAGACCAGCGGGGGACGTGAGGGGACTGCGTCTTCAGGAGGATGAAGGGCTTGGGTGTCCACGCTGTTCTGAGGACCTGAGTTTTCACAACCAAAAAACAGGGACAATGGCCATCTGCTGCAGTCCTAAGGCCACCTCAGATCCATGGCACGCACACCAAGTTCTTTAAACACCAAGACAGTTGGGGTCTGTCATTTTTTTTTTAAATATTTATTTATTTTTTAGTTGTAGGTGGACAGAATATCTTTATTTTATTTTTATGTGGTGCTGAGGATGGAACCCAGGGCCTCATGCGCGCCACAATCCCAGGGTCTGTCATTATTTACATTTCAATTTGCCCGGCAGGCCTGTCATCCCAGCACCTTGGGAGGCTGAGATAGGAGGCTCACGAGTTCAAAGCCAGCCTCAGCAATGGCGAGGTGCTAAGTCCCAGTGAGGCCCACCTAGGAGACCCCAGTTCTCACAAAGAACTCTCAGGTCAACTACGAATCAGCTCACCTGTCAAAAAATGCCCACACAAGGGGATGCCCCCCGAGGACGGCTGTTTGGTAACTCCCTTCTTCACCCAACGCCCATTCCCACCCCAGAACCACATACCTTAATTTTGACATATCGGTCTGACTGGTGCCGGATGAACTTCTTGGTCCTCTTTTTGACGATTTTGGGCTTCACGAGAGGCCTAAGGGCAGCCATGATGCCTTTAAGAAAAAGAGACATCCCAGGTGAAGAAGAATCCTTAAGACGGGTTCCTGCCCAGGGCTTGGCCTGGGCGGGCTCGACTGATGTCGCAGAGTGTCTTCCAATCACCAGTTACTGAGCAAGCTGGGAGTGGAATGGGTGCCTCTGCTAGGCTTGCTCTCCCTCCTGTTTCCGAAGCTGGCAGAATACGAGTGACTCTCCAGATGCGATCTCAGGAGGTCAGGGGTCACCTCACCCATTCAGAGCGACGAGGCACAGCTGATCTAAATCAAAACCGACCCCAAGAACTAACTTGCAACAGCAAATCCCACACCCTGTAGCGTCCCAACCCCCAGATGGTCCTTTAACCTGTAAAATGGACAAGACGCTGCACACTGAGTGCATGCGCAGTGCCCAGCACAAAGTCAGTGTTCAATAAACTCCTGTAGGGGGCTCAAGCCCTGAAATACCCCCCAAAACACGCACGAAACCACCGCGCACCTTCAAAATGCATCCAACCTGTGGACACGAACCTACCCCAGGGCTGTCGGACCGTCGGTTACCTTCCCCAAGGCGGTCCACCCGGCTACCCCGCTTCTCTCCCGCAACCTCTTCTGTCCTCTGCACAGCCATCGAGTTACTTTCTCCCGCACGCAACCGGTACCCAGGACCCTCTGCCCCCTAGCGCCGTGCTCGCCTCGACAGCACCGGGTCACTGTCATTTTCCAGTTTCCCGAAATCCTGGCCCACTATGAGTTTGTTAATAGCCGATCGAGGCCACGGGCGCGACGGTGAGAGAATGCACCAGGGCAGAGTGGCCGGCGTGCTCAGACCTGAGCCGCGAGCTGTCATCCGGGACTCCGGTGGCTCCGCGGCCACCGGAGCCCGTGTCGTCTGGCTTCAAAATGCACCAGGAGCTGTCAGGGATCAATCGAGCCGGCCGCAGCTGTGACTGGCCCACGGCGGCCTCCGTAAGAGAGTAAGCGGCCCCGGGAGGCAAAGCGCCGTCACCGCTCCGGGCCGCTGGGCCGTTCCCATGCACGTCCCAGCAAGCCGACGGAGACAATACCCACAGAGCCGACCACGCAAAGGAGGCGGCCTCTCACCAAGGAGCGATGGGGCCCGATGGCCACTGCACAAGCGCGGATGCCCAACGATTAAGACTCACCGAATGCGGATGACGGCCACCTCCGCAGGAAGCGCGGAAGAAAAGAGGGGAAAGCAGCGCGCAAGGGCTGACGGGAGGTAACCTCTAGGTCCTAGAAGGGAAAAGGTGAGCACTTCCGGCTCTGGGTCCTTCAAAACAATAACAAGGACGTGCCCGGCAAATAACGCAACAAAAATGCCCAGTGCGTCTGTGTCTTATTAGGCATTAATAGGTAGGAGTAGAAGTGAAAAATTATCGTCCCTTCGGACTACGTGGAAAATTCGGAATTATTTCTGCACCAAGACCTAGGAGGAAGATCTACTTCCGCCAGAAGTGGAAACCAAAACCAGTTTTTACACTATTTCCGCCCGCATTTCTTCTCCTGGAAGTGCGCCTCCTAGTGGCCAGGAGGAAACAAAACAGTCACTTCCTAATTACCGCAAGAGAATCACCGCACCCCACAAAATGGCTTAGTACTTGCACAACACCTCCAGCTGTAAGCTTTGAATCGGTTCTAGATGACATACCACTAATGCATTGTGAGTGCTATGTAAATAATTGCGTTGTTTTAGGGAATGACAAGGGGGAAAAAGTCTACATGTTCAGAATAGACAAATTTTTTTCCCCTGAATATTTTTTTAAATATTTTGTTTAGTTGTAGATGAACACAATATCTTTATTTATTTTTTATGTGGTGCTTAGGATCGAACCCAGTGCCTAACGTATGCGAGGCGAGCGCTCAACCGCTGAGCCATAGCCCCAGCCTCTCCCCTGAATATTCTTTATCCACAATTGGTTGAATCTGTGGATGCAGATGTGCAACTTGAGGATACGGAGAGCCACCTGTATAGAAATAGCAATGAGGCTGTGGCAGCTCACATTCTACGGGATTTCATATCCTTATCACAATTCTATACCGTAGTTCTATGATTTTCTTCGTTCCACATATGTGGAAAGCAGAGTTTGGAGATTTGACTCCCAAATTCATACTTTTAACCATTTGTCTAACTTATCTGCTTTTAAAATTGGTTTTTGTTGTTGTTGTTGGTATCAGGGATTGAACTCAGGGGCACTCGACCACTGAGCCACATCCCCAGCCCTATTTTGTGTTTTATGTAGAGACAGGGTCTCACTCAGTTGCTTAGCGCCTCGCCTTTGCTGAGGCTGGCTTTGAACTCGTGATTCTCCTGTCTCAGCCTCCCTAAGTGCTGGGATTACAGGCTTGAGCCACCGTGCCCGGCTGCCTCAGTCTTCTTGAACACTCGTCTGGCCAACTGCGAAACTTTCCCTGGACACCCTTTGAAACACTGGGCACCTTGTGTCCCTGGAGGAGCTGGCCCAGGCCATCCCCTGAAATGATTTATTTTTTCTGGTTCTTTGACACTCCTGAGTCTGTCCTGGCTCCTGGCTCAGGACGGCTGGGTCTGGCACTAGTTGATGTAGTACACCTTGGTGGAATCGTAATGGGCACAGGTCATGTAACTGGTGTTCCTCAGGGGCCACCAATGGTTAGGGTGGTAGATGGCTGGGTAGACTTGGTGCTCGTGTTGGACACAACTGAAGAGTGCCAGGCTGTTGTCCTTGGACACAGTGGGCAGGTAGAGCCGCAGTTTATCCAGAAGGTGACCTGGCCAGAAGGAGTTTGGGTCAGTTTTCAGGGAACCACTACGGCTCTTCTTCTTCAGCTTCCTGGAAAACAGTACAACATGGGGCAGGTTGTCAGGGGGACAGGCCAGAGCTGAGGCTTCTTCCAATCAGCTGTGCCCAGAGTGGACATGGGGTATCATGTGTAGCACTTCAGAACCTCAGCTCTGCTCAGCAGTGAGCACCCAGAGTCAACAGAGGCTGTCATTTCCTGAAGGTCACACAATGAGCCGGCAGCTTGACCCCAGCCAACTGAGACTCTAGAGGTATTTATTTATTTTTGTGCTGAGGTGTTATGCATGGACCTCAGGGCCTCATGCTTCCCGGGCAAGAGCTCGACCACTGAGCTACATCCCCAGCCCCATCTAGGATCATTTCAGTGTGGTGTTTGGGGTACACCCTCTGGGGCAGGCCCAGCTGGGTTCAAATCCCCACTCCACCATTTACTAGGTCTGAGCGAGATATTTCACCTTTCTGGACATGCATTTTCTCCTCTGTGCACGTGTGGAGAGGAACTCCCCTCCTGGGCTTGTTTAGAATGAACCCATGGAAAGTTCGAAGAGCCCTGTGTGCCTGGAGCCCTCTGAGTGCCATGTCGCTGCCTCTCTGGTCCTGGGCACAGAGCATCAGATACAGTGCTAGAAGCCCTGTGCCACATGCAGAGCTGCAGAGCTCCAGGGCCCGCTCCAGGGCCCTCTCCAGGGCGAGGCCAGCCTTCCCCCCAACCTCCACTCCCGACAGAGAAAAATGATGGCTACAGACCTGGCAAATCTCTCAAAGTCCTTAAAGTGCATTCTCTTGCTTTTCCTAATAGAGGAGAGAGAGAGACGGGGGGCATTTTGTTAGGAGAGGGGAAATCCGGGGTAATGGGGCTTTGGGGAGCAGGCTGGGGCCCAGAGGAGGTGCATTTCTGAGGCTCAAACCAGACATGTGAAAGGAGATTCCTTCTCCTCGGGGTGAGGCCCTACTCTGTGCTTCCTTCCTACAGGGGAGTGCACCGGGGGCATGGCCTTACACCCTGGCTGGCTGAGTGACACCTAAGTCACCTCCTCTTTCTGAGCCTTGTTTCTCATTTCCCAGAATGGAGGCTACTTGCGAGAGATGTCTGGTAGCTAGTGGCTCCTGAATCTGAATCCCTTTGGCCACCCCGACAACCACAGCCCCTGCCAGAGCCCAGCCCAGCTTTGTGGACAAGTGGGGTAAAGACGACCCTCCACAGCGCGGGCCCCTGCAGACATCGCTAATCCATCACCGCACTCTTTCCCAGCAGGCCTGCATCTGGGCTCAGATTGGTTTTCTGTTCTTTGTTTCTCAGGGGCTGGGGGTTGAGCCCAGGGCCTCGCACTTGCTAAGCACACATGCTACCCCTGATCTACACCCTCAGCCCAGCCCTGGCCCGCAGAATCTTACAAATTAGTATAAGTAGCAAACGTGTCCCTCTTTGACCTAGGACACTGCGCCTTATCCCTTACAGCTGGGGCCTGTCGAGCTCAGACGAAAATCCCTTTCCTTCCTGAGCTAATGGTTAGTAACTGGCGCCAGCCACCCAGGGACTGGAAGGCAGGCACCTGTGGGCCACCACCTGCCTGGCTTATGCTTAGATGGTCACCATCAGCACTACCCGCAGCTCCTGCTCCGAGAAGGCCTCCACTAGGGCAGTGGAAAGCCACCACTCGCATCCTTGCCTGAGTGCGACCTGGGCTAAGGAGCTGACATGGGTCTGCCCTCTAAATCCTCAGGTGTGGTAGTTGCTCTTGTGCCCACGTCACGGTCGAGGCCGGTGGGATTTCTCCCTGACTCTGCGGCATGTTGCCCCACGCATCTGCTCTGGGGGCAGCTGGCAGTGGTCGCTAGTGCTGGGCGAGTCCTGGGCCCCTTTTCTCCCAGGCTGGCCCCATCCCTCTGCAGAGATACCACCTGTTCCTGCATCTGCCGTCATTGCTGATACTGCCCTGGGCTGTCACCTGCCACTCGGGTCAATCTGGGTGGCCCAGGCTTTGCGTCACCAAAGGAAGCTGCTTTCTTAGGACTGGGGTTGTGGTAAGGGTCAAGGGACAGGCCTCAGGCAGTGTTCTTTCCCCCTTCCAAGGGCTGCCAACCTGTCTCTTGCTAGAAAGATGAGAATACCACCCACAGAGCAGCAGGGCAGAGAAGGGAGTGTGCCCAGTGTCCTCTGGGGAGCCCTCAGCACTGACTGGAGAGAAGGTGGCTCTACTGAGGATCTTTTTCAGCAATCTTGGGAGTGAGCAAGGCTGAGGTCAGGAGGGGCACTATGGGAACGGAGCTGAGGAGGCCAGGATTCTAAGACCCGGATGACACTTGGGACTAGGTGATTAGGGTTGGCCAGGTGGGTGGGGTAGGAAACAATGGCTCCTTGTGTCACCCAGCATCCACCCTGGCAGCTGACAGGTAGGCGAGGGCAGGAAGAACCCAGGTCCGGAACAAAGCTTGTCAGACCTCTTGGCCCCCGACTTCTTGAGGCTGCTGCACTGAGGCAGTTTCGGGGTGATACTCCAGTCAGAGTAGAAGCCGCCGGGCTGTCGGATCGGGCGCATCTGGTCCCTCTGGAAAATGATCTTGTCTCCAGGGTACAGAAGCGCTGTGAGCAGCAAGAGAAACGTGCAGGTCCCTTAGGCCAAGAGTGCCCCTGACTGAGACGAGGCTTTTCAAAAAATAAATTCACATTTTTATTTAAAAAGATGTTTTCTTTCTTTTCTTTTTTGTTATTTATTTATCTGGGTACCGGGGATTGAACTCAGGAGCACTCGATCCCTGAGCCACATCCCCAGCCCTATTTTGTGTTTTATGTAGAGACAGGGTCTCACTGAGTTGCTTAGCGCCTCACCGTGGCTGAGGCTGGCTTTGAACTCGCGATCCTCCTGTCTCAGCCTCCCAAAGTGCTGGGATGACAGGCTTGAGCCACCGCGCCCAGCTTTGTTATTTATTTTATTATTTTTTTTAGAAGTAACAGATGTTTATTACCTGATGAGGTCAGTGGTAATATAAGTATGCACGTGTCCAAAAATTCATTGAAGTGTATACACTAAGTATGTGAAACTTTTTTTTTTTTTTTTTTTGGTACCGGGGATTGAACTCAGGGGCACTTGACCACTGAGCCACATCCCCAGCCCTATTTTGTGTTTTATGTAGAGACAGGGTCTCACTGAGTTGCTTAGCGCCTCGCCGTTGCTGAGGCTGGCTTTGAACTCGCGATCCTCCTGTCTCAGCCTCCCTAAGTGCTGGGATTACAGGCTTGA
>PVHX01008523.1:0-82823 GCA_004024805.1 Geosciurus inauris | reverse complement strand
TTTTTTTTTTTTTGGTACCTGGGATTGAACTCAGGGGTACCTCGACCACTGAGCCACATCCCCAGCCCTATTTTGTGTTTTACGTAGAGACAGGGTCTCACTGAGTTGCTTAGCGCCTCGCTGTTGCTGAGGCTGGCTTTGAACTCGCGATTCTCCTGTCTCAGCCTCCCTAAGTGCTGGGATTACAGGCTTGAGCCACCGCGCCCGGCTAACTTATTAGTTTTCTTTTGGAAAATTTAAGGCAGAATCATCCAGTTGAACATGTTAAGAGACCTAGGTTAAGGTCAGTGTGATCAGCAGTTTCTAGCGGGAGAGAGGTACCTACACATACTTGAAATGTCCTTGTTAACACTCCATGAAAGAGACTCTGGCTGTTGCCCTATGTCCTCTCTGAGCTTCAGTTTTCTTATTTGTATACTGGGGATACTAATACTTTGCCATTTATTACTTTTATTTTATGTATTAAGTGAAACTTACAGTTAAAGCACTTGTTAACTTTAATACAACCTTCTAATTAGGTTATTATTGGGACTGAGGAATATAGCTTAGCACTAGAGTATTTGCCTAGCATGCATGAGGCCCTGGGTTCAATCCCCAGAATTGGGTTATTATTGTTTTTTAAACAGTGTGAGGAGATAGGCTAAGAGCCATTTCAAATTGATGCTTCAACTGGGCTTTTGGCAACTGCTAAGAAATTGGACAGGTTTTGCCAATCCATGCCAATCCAAGACTGTAATGCAAAGGAGGAGGGCAGGCCTAGAAGGTAAATAGGGGCATGTAGTATTCCTATGCTAAAGGAAAGGGGCTGCCCTGTCTGTGAACAGTGTTTATTATATACTCTTCTCTTTTCACTATTAGGCCTTCATTTGGGTCTCTGTTGGGTGTCCATGGGATATTTTTTTCACCTTTGTGAATTGTTCTTAAACTTTGCAAAACACTTTTTGTATGAATTTTCACTTTATATCCATTTAGATAGGATCTAGCCATGGAGATCCAGGCTTTTGCTTGTATCAGTCTGCCTATGGGAGTTAGGGCTATTGGTGACTCCTTCTAGAATGGAGGTTCCACTAACCTAGGAGTTAATCTTTGATTAGATGCATCCGACAAATAGGAAAATTTTCCTCAAATAAATCATTATCTCAGAACTCACAAACTTGTCCTTTAATTTTTTATGTATGTATTTTTTTTTCTCCCTCTGATACTGGGGATTGAACTCAAGGGTGCTCTCTTCCTGAGTGACATCCCCAGCCCTTTTTGTTTTTTTATTTGTAAGTCACCCAGCCTTGTGTAGAACTTGTGATCCTCCTGCCTGCACTGGATCACTGTGATTAGCCACAAACCTAGCTTTTCTTGAAAGGTTGTCCTGGAATCTTCTTTTTTTTTTTGGTACCAAAGATTGAACTCAAGGGTACTCGACCACTGAGCCACATCCCCAGCCCTATTTTGTGTTTTATGTAGAGACAGGGTCTCACTGAGTTGCTTTGCACCTCGCCATTACTGAGGCTGGCTTTGAACTGGTGATTCTTCTGTCTCAGCCTCCCTAAGTGCTGGGATTACAAGCGTGGGCCACCGCACCCGGCTTGTCCTGGAATCTTCTAAGCAGTTTGACTCCACTTTCAATTCCCTCTAATTTAGCAATTCCTGCTTCGACGAATGGAAGAAGCCATGCACAACTGTGGAAGCTAATCTCCAGAGTTCCAGGGCATCTTAACTATTAAGTCAGCTGCAGAAACTTTACTTGTGTTATATTATTTTTGATTTATTATTTTTTGAGAAAGCATCGATGTTGCTCAGGTTGATTTCGAACTTATGGGCTCAAGTGATTCCCCTGTCTCTGTCTCCCTAGTAGCTGGGACTAAAGGTGTATGCCACCACCCCCAGCAGTTGTGTTATATTATTAAAATGACTTGTCTCATTTACTTAAAACAATGGCAATTGCAAACATTTCTAGGCAGAGTTCTTCTCAGATACTTTGTTGCTTTTTCTTTCACCGGAAATTACCTTTCTTCTGCCCTCTGTGGTCTGGCATCTTCCTCTCTGGGTCAGGGTCCCCGTTTCAGCTCTAAATTGAAACCATAGGGAACAGGCAACAGTACTCCCAGAACTCCATCTCTTGAAGTTTGGCACAAGCCTTTTTCTCTGAGGCTGTTGTCATTGGTAGACAGTCTCCCTCTAGTGTCCATACTAAGCCATTTCTACCTGCTCCTGATGCAAGTGATTTCCCCCTACTCCTCTCCCCACCCCCAGCCTGCCCCTCCCCAGTACTGGGAATTGAACCCAGTGCGCTCTACTTTTGAGTAACATTCGGCCCTTTTTAAAGTTTTAATTTTAAGATAGAGTATCACCAAATTTCCCAGGCTGGCCTGAACATCTGGGTCCTCCTGCCTCAGCCTTCTGAGTAGCTGGGATTACAGGTGTGGGCCATCTCGCCCTACATTTACCTATCTTTTTTCCTTTTCCTTTTCCTTTTCTTTCTCCTTCCCTCCCTCCTTTCCTTTTTTTGTATGGGGGATTGAACCCAGGGGCACTTTATCACTGAGCCACATCCTGACCTCTTTATTTTTTTGAGGCAGAGTCTTGCTAAATGGCTGAGGCTGTCCTTGAACTTTTTGTTTTTTTGGCACCAGGGATTGAACTCAGGGGCACTCGACCCACTGAGCCACATCCCCAGCCCTATTTTGTGTTTTATGTAGAGACAGGGTCTCACTGAGTTGCTTAGTGCCTTGCTGTTGCTGAGGCTGGCTTTGAACTCATGATTCTCCTGTCTCAGCCTCCCAAAGTGCTGGGATTACAGGCATGTACCACTGTGCCTGGCTTCACTATGAGCTTTATGAGCTTTGTTGAAGAGAAAGAACTAAATGAAACACAGAGAAAGAAAGAAAGAATTTACTCAAGCTGGGTGCAGTGGCGCACACCTGTAATCCCAGCACTTTGGGAGGCTGAGACAGACTGAGAACCCTGAGTTCAAAGCCAGCCTCAGCAACGGCAGGGAGACAGGCAAATCAGTGAGACCCTGTCTCTACATAAAACACAAAATAGGGCTGGGGATGGGGCTCAGTGGCCGAGCACCCCTGAGTTCAATTCCCAGTACCAAAAAAAAGAAAAAAAAATTGTTCAAAGACACACACCTAGCATTTGGCAACGTGAAGATTTGAACCTGATAAGAGCACCTCTCAGTTCTTGCTATCACCTGCAGTGCCATAGAAGCTTCTTTTGGTCCTGTCAATTGCACATCACCTTTCATCACCCAGATACACTCACTGTATTCACTCTCTACTCCCTTACTAACTACTCAGTCTTCCATCCCCTGCATTCTGGCTTTCTATGGAGAAACTTCTTTTGCAGTTCAGCAACCACTAGTTGTCTAATGCAAGTTCTCTTTCTCTTTCTGCCTTTTTAATTTTTTTTTTTTTGAGGTGCTTGGGATTGAACTCAGGGACTTTCACGTGCTTGGCAACTGCTACACCCTCAGCCCTCTCCCTTTTTTAAACCTTCCTTTACCTTTGTCAGCCTTTGAGCTTCCTCTCTTTTGTTGAAGCTCTTTCCTTTATTTTGTCCACACATCAGTCTCTTGGTTGCACTGACATCCTCTGATGGTTTCATCTTTCTCTTCCCCCTCCTCCTTCTCCTCCTTTTTTCAGTACTAGGGATTGAACCTGGGGGTGCTCTACCACTGAGCTATACCCCTAGCCCTTTTTATTTCTTGAGACAGGATCTTGCTAAATTGCCCAGGCTGGCTTTGAATTTGTGATTCTTCTGTCTCAGCCTCCTGAGTTGCTGGGATTAGAGCTGTAGTTCAATGCACAATGTCTCCATTTTGAATTTGAACGATTGAAGTTGTATTTTACCATTATTTTGTTTTATGTTTCTCCTGACTACGGGTGACCTTAGACCTTTTTTTCCTGCTAGTCTTTAATCATTTGTTATCTTGTAAAATTTTTTCTACTCACTTGGTCTGCTCTTTTAAGTTCATTGAAACCCATATTTGCTTTTTACTATTTTAATACTAGATGTCACTCTTTTTTCCCTCTGGAATGATTTCTTTGCCTGTCCTTCCCACCCCTATCAGGACTTCTGCCATGAGCTGGGGCTCAGAATATGATGCCTTGGGATGTTGAACACTTTGACCTGAAAGAAAGGGTCTCAAAAGCAAGATCTTTCTGTTCTCTCCTGTACTTATTTCTCCTGTTACCCCTTAACCCCCAAGAATGGCCATAGAAACTAGAATTCCTCTTCTTTAAGCCAGGTCATAGAAACTAGAACCCCACTCCCCAAAGCCAAGTGTAAAACCTAGAAATATTACTCTAACCTTTCCCCATCTTTCTGTGTAAGAGTTGGCTGTAAAAAGATCCTCTGAGCTAACTGATCTGACAGTAAGTCAATCATAAGACCCTTGCTACAGAAGGGGTCCTGCTGTATACCGGGAAGGAAGGAATGGTGATCAAAGAATCTGAACACACAGGCCTTGCTCAGCCTCCCCAGCTCTTCAGTCTTTTACCATTAGATGGCACCCATCTGTCCAATCATATCTCTATATGGCTGTCTATTCTTCATCAAACCTAAGGATAAATAAGTAGCTTTCCCTGGGTCTTTATTTATAAAGGCCCATGTCACATAAAACTTTTCTATTTATGCCTTCAGGAGCGTGTTTATTATGTTTGAGATGATACATCAGTGCCCTCTGAGCTACAAAGAGTAAAAGGAAGTCCTTTCATTACAAACTGGCAAAGGTAAAAGGTAAAGCATTTTCACAACAGTGTGAACCACGTATTCAGAAATTTATCTGGGTTTAATACAAGTGACTTAATTCCTAGTCATTTATGGTTGCTTTTATAACCTCATAGAGATAGTGAATTAGGCTAAAATGCCCTATAATACTTTGGTAGACTTTAGGACCAGTATCCTTAGTACACAACAAAATATATTTTGATATGTCAAAGAAGCAAGACTTTCAAGTTGGCATTTTATGTATTTATTTGTGGTACCCAGGGGTATTTTACCACTGAGTTACATCTCCAGCCCTTTTTATTTTGAGACAGGTTCTTGCTAAGTTGATGAGGCTGACCTTGAACTTGGGATCTTCTTGGCTCAGCCTCCCAAAATGCTGGGATCACAGGTGTGTGCCACCTGGCCTAAGCATTTTAAGCCTAATTAATCTACAGCTATAAAGTTCTGCTCTTGATAACATTTACCTTTTTTTTTTTTTTTGCAAAGTCTCCCAGTTTCCAATGGACAAAAGCAGAGAGTAGAATCAGTATTACATATGCACAGAAGTCCGTATTGTAAAGCCTGTGAAAATTTGCCATACAGGGAAAGGATGGATGCCTTCTCTCTCACACTGCATACAAATCATGTGAATTATGTTGTGCATTTCTTGGTCCACTGTCTGTCTATCCTGTCATGTTCTGCTCTGTTGGTCAAATACTGAGTGACTGTGCTTCCAACCAGAGGATCCACAGGGCTGCAGTCTGTTAAAAGGGAACAAATAGATAGCAAATCCTTTGAAACAGTCAAAGCAGGACTCCAGTTGTCTTTAAGGATGTCTACATAGATTACTCCTAGACTGTTGATGTTGCAGTGATAGATTCTGGCATTAGTAATCTTTGGTGGTTTAAGTGAATTGTCTGATAAAAATATGATATAACAAAACAAAACATCATCTTCAGGTACAGGGCCTGGTGGACCAAGTACTGTTGAACTCCATTCACAAATGTTTTCTCCTTTAGGCCTGGCAGTTAGGAGGAGCAAGGGTTATTTGGCTGGTTCCTTCTGAATTCTTTGAGCACTAGTGGATAACTTGGCAGTGGTTTTGCTACAGTTTGTTGTTTTTCTTCTGCTGGGTGCCAGAAGTTTTTCTTTTTTGTTCTCAGGCTCTGTAGCAGCTGGGTCTTGCTGGTCCCCATCTGAAATGCCACTGCTGTTGCTGGGGCTTCACCATAGAACTTTTGCCTATTACTAGACTTACCAGTGAAGTGATCTCTTGGAAAATGTTTACAAAATGCAATTAAGGTTCCCAATGCCACTAAGGTTTCTCCCTCAAAAATTTTTTTCTTTTTTTTTTTTTGGTACTGAGAATCAAACCCAGAGGCACTTCACCACTAAACTACATTCCCAGTCCTTTTTAAAATTTTTAATTTTTTAATTTTTTAAAATTTTGAGATAGGCTCTTACTAAGTTTCTTAGGACCTTGCAGTTGCTGAGACTGGCCTTGAACTTGTGATCCTCCTGACTCAGCCTCCCGGGTGGCTGGGATTATAGGTATGTGCTACCATGTCTGGCCTCCTCAATCAATTTTTCTTTTCTTTCTTTCTTTTATTTTTTTGGTACCAGGGTTTGAACTCGAGATTTTCCTGTCTCAGCCTCTCAAAGTGTTTGGATTACAGGCATGCACCACGGCACCCAGCCCTGTTTAGTATTTTATTTATATTTATATTTTTTATTTTTTTGGTGCCGGGGATTGAACTCAGGGGTACTTGACCACTAAGCCACATCTCCAGCCCTATTTTGTATTTTATTTAGAGACAGGGTCTCACAGAGTTGCTTAGCGCTTCACTGTTGCTGAGGCTGGCTATGAACTTGCAATCCTCCTATCTCAGCCTCCCGAGCTATCGCGCCTGGCCTCATACACTTATCTTTTAAAGTGGTCGTTTTAAAGTTTTTGAACGTCGAAGTCTAAGACGCCAATATTAGTGATTCCCAATTAGTAGTACTATTGGCCCCTAGGGGAACTTCTGGAAATGTGTGACCCTTTCAACTGTCACAGTGACTGGGAATGCTACTAGTTTCCCAGGTCTTTGGAGTTAGACTAGAATTCACACCACTGCCTCTCCTGAGTCTCTACCTTGCAGACTCCAAAATTTGGGACTTAATCACTGGAGCCAATTCCTCATAACGTGTATATGTGCCTGCACATGTGTGTGGGTGGATGGGTGGATGTATATCCTACTCGATCTGTTTCTCTGGAGAATCCTGCATAATCCTGTCTTCCTGGATTTGAACCTTCTGTAGATTTTCTGTCTGTTGAGCCAGCAACCTGTAGGGCATCTGAAAATATCCCAATGGCTCAGGCTCCATTTTCCGTAACTCCAATTACGTGAGAGGAGAGCAGTTTCCACTACAGCCAGTGCTGGGGAGGGTTCCAGTTTCCCATGCAACACACAGAGTAGAGATGTGGAGGCACCAGCATAGGGAGGGGTTGTGGAGGGCTGAAACACTGGGTCCACTGAAGGTCACTGAAACTGACCTTGGTTGGGATGGCATTGTCTCTGAGGTATCTTCTCTTCTGAAAACCTCTATTGATGCCTCAGAGAGCCATAAAAGCCTTCACAGTTCCTGTAAGAACAGCAGCTTCTAGCACCTACATAACATTTCTAAAAGAAAATCTATAGGAGGTCACTTATAGAAAGAGACACAGTTGTACTTCCACCTCCATGTTGTGAGACAGACTGTAACTTTAGAACCATCAGAATGGGAATGAACAAGTCCTCATTCAGCACCAGAGTCTTCTTTTTATCTATGGTTTGGGACACAGGAGATGAATGTCAGGGTGGTCTCTGAGACCGGGACAGGACAAAATCATCAGGATTCTGGCCTAGCAGAAGGGTCAGTAGAGTGATTTGAGGGGACTTTATTTTTTTATTTGTTCTTTTTAGGTATACATGACAGTGTATTTTGACACATTATACATACATGGAGTATAACTCATTCTAATTAGGATCCCATTATTGTAGTTGTACATGATGGGGACATTCATATTTGAGGGGACCTTATCAGAGGGAACTGTATCGAGGGCTTTTTGAGGTCTGGGCAGAGACTAACTTATTGGTTTTCTTTCAAAACAAGACATAAATACCCATGATGTGACTGGTACTCAGTACTTTATAGATGCAGCAAAAATGTTGATTTCCTTTTGTTTTCTAGGATTCAATTTATATCATTTGAGCTATCTCTGAAACACAGATATAATACATCATTTCTTTAATTAAAACCACTTTTCACTAGCTTTACCTTTCAGCCATAGTTTTCAAAATTACACACTAGAACCACCTTTTTAAAGATTTTTTTTTTTTTTTTTTTTAGTTCTGGATGGACACAGTGTCTTTATTTTATTGCTCTGTATGTGGTGCTGAGGATCGAACCCAAGGCCTCACGCATGCGAGGCAAGCGCTCTACCGCTGAGCTACAATCCCAGCCCTAGAACCACCTTTTTAAAACAAATTTTCTGATTTAGTAAGTTAAGAGTGAGACCGAGCCAGGGACAGTGGCACATGCCTATAATCCTAGTGACTAGGGAGGCTAAGGCAGGAGGATCATAAGTTCCAGGCCAGCCTTGGTAACTTAATGCTGTCTAAGCAAATTAGTGGAAAACTTTGTCAAAATAAAAAAAATAAAAATGGACTGGGAGCCGGGTGTGGTGGCGCACGACTGTAATCCCAGCACTTTGGGAGGCTGAGACAACAGGATCGCGGGTTCAAAGCCAGCCTCAGCAATGGCAAGGCACTAAGCAACTCAGTGAGACCCTGTCTCTACATAAAACACAAAATAGGGCTGAGGATGTGGCTCAGTCATAGAGTACCCCTGAGTTCAATCCCCAGTCCCCCCCCCCAAAAAAAAGAGTGGGGCCAAAGAATTGTGTTACAAATAATTTCCTAGCGTGATGCTGATACTGATGATCTGGTAACTGCAATTTGAAAGCTCCTTTATTACAAAATACAGTCAATCTCCTCAGCATAGTCAGCAAAGACCTCTAAAACTTGACTTTGGGTAGGAAAGCCAGGAAATTCTGCCAGGAAGAAGTAACAGTGAAGGCAGCTGAGTAGGGTATGAAAATATCCTTTCCCTCTACCTTCTGAGTTCTTGGCTAGGATCCTCATAACAAAAGACAGCTTAGCAAGAGAAAAATATACAAATTTACTTGATATAGGTTTTATACAACATAGAAGCCTTTCTAAGGAAATGAGGTCCTGAAGAAATGATTTAAACCTGAGTGTTCTATGCTAGGTTTGATGAAGAGTGGAAAGTCATGGAGAAGTACGGTAGGACCAATGTAGTATAAGCTGATGGCAATAAACTGGGGGAAATTTAGCAAGGACTGTGCCTTCAGAGATAAGATCCTTGGGCATAAAAAAGGCATTTCCTGCCGGGTGCAGTGGCCCAGTCCTGTAATTCCAGCAGCTCAGGAGCCTGAGGCAGGAGCATCGTGAGTTTAAAGCCAGCTTCAGCAATTTAGCAAGGCTCTGAGCAACTCAGTGACATTCTGTCTCTACATAAAAGACAAAAAGGGCTACAGATGTGGCTCAGTGGTTAAGCACCCTTGGGTTCCTGTATCTCCCCACCCCCACAAATACATAAATAAATAAATAGGCACCTCTTACAGGACAGCTTTATGACCTGTTTCAAGGGAAGGTCAGAATATCCTTTCTGCATGTCATTTCTCAGATTCCTTCATCTTAAAATATTCAGGATGCCCAGGTGCCATATTTTGTCCTGAATGCCATCAGTTACAAATAAGAGAAAAGTCCTACTGATGGCACTGAGACTGTCACTTCTCTTTCCTAAGGTTGCTGAATTTTTTTTTTAAGGTGCTGGGAATAGTGCTTTATGGCGGAGCTACATCTCTAGCCCACATTGCTGGAATTTTTTTTTTTTAAATATTTATTTTTTAGTTGTAGGTGGATGGACTATTTTTATTTTATTTTTATGTGGTGCTGAGGATCGAACCCAGTGCCTCACGCATGCTAGGCGAGCACACTACCACTGCGCCATAACCCCAGCCCAACATTGCTGGAATTTAATAGCAACACACATATGACATGGGGAAAAGCTCACGAAATGTAGTATTCCACAGTTTGAGGCTCATCTTTGCTGCCATCTTGGTGTCTTCAGGAAAGTCCCCTACAGTTTTGGGCAGTCAGGATAACTTTTATAAGTCAAGATAACTCTTCTAGATCCCTCTCAAGCTTGTGCTAAGAAAGAAATCAGCAATGCATACGAAAGTGCTTTCAAAAGGAAAGCACAAATATACATTATTCTATCAATATAGATTAAGTGCTCTACAAATATACAGTATTTAAATATTGTTAGCACCCAGTTACTATAGGGCCTGGCTCAATCCAAATCCTGAAATACGACATCCTGTTAACTGTGATGTGAGCAAATGTTACAGAGGACACAGATCCATGTGTGCTAGGTACTGGGAGACTGAAATAGAGCAAACTGTTCCTCTCCTTCCAGGGTTCATCATGTCTACCTCTTCTGGAGTAGGTTGGTAGACATGGGAGCCTCATTTATCCCTTGGAATAACTATGTTGTAGAACCAGTTTTTGAGAAAGGACATCAGCCTGCAACAGCGTTGACAGCTAGATTATTCTTAGTTTTGTTTGGTGGTGGTGGTGGTGGGGCTTGATGCTGGAGTGGCAGTCAGATAACCACGCAACACAACATTGCCTAGAACAGCATTTGTTTATTTAATTCTTGGTATGGAGGAAATTGAATGTATAATAATTTCCTGCTTCTCAACACCACCATTACTGGCAGCTCCAGTAGTTACCACTGATTTCCGACCCGCCAAGCAAGTTTAAATTACCCGTTCTTTACAGCAATTTGAACCTCTAGGGAAATCTAATTTGTACCAAAGTGGTCAGAAATTGTAGTCGGCTCCTGTGCAAATTCAATATCTCATCATTCAGTATGAGTGATCTGTAGTCCTCACTTAGCAAAACTGTTTTTGAAGCTTGTGGAGCTACTCTCTTGGAAAGATCCTGATATGTTCTCTACACATATGCACAGCTTATGACATAAGTGTGGAATAAGTAATTTAGGGGATAAATCTGCTTTTTAAAATAATCAGATACCTATTCTTATTGATAGTCAAGTATAATAGACTGGAGATTTTTCATTTTCTTACTTAATCATCCAAGTGTACAAATGTATGAGAGAAATCCTCAGATTATTACTACTTTATCATTTTCTCCAAATTCCTGGAGTATGGAGTATTCTAATTGTCTTATGTGAAGCATTTATATTTTAATTTTAGACCTTTTCACAATTATTTTATCAAACTTAACTTCTTCTTGCCTTCATTAGACCATACTCCTCAAGTAGGAGGAAAATAAAAACATTTATGATAGAGCCTGACATTCTGTTTTCCCAGAGCCAGGGGTTTATTGTAAAGCAGCTTTTAAGATTTTTTTCTCCCAGGAACTCTGCCAGAAGATGGCAATGTGCTCTCAGAGCCCCCTCTGCATGGCCCCAGTCATTAGTCCTCAGTGAAAACTGCAGTTGGAAAGTTCATTGGTCTCAGTAAGACTGACAAGCAAAGAATTTGCTTGTGCATCCCAGTCAAGGATAATTCCCTTAAGGTCTGCTAAACTACAATATCCCAGACTAAAGATTTAAGAATTCTATTGCTGGTACACTGAGGAGACTCGCTTCAGTTTAGACCCATGGCTGGGAGTCTAAGTAACAGAGGCACAATAGTTAAAACAATTATAATTATGAAATAAACAAATAAATTCCAAAGGAATTACATATTGAGGTAGCTGTACTCTAGAGGACTCTATGTAGCATAATCATCGTATTAAGTATAGTTCATAGACATAATAATATGTAATTGTAAAACTGCTATATTTTAATGGACACGCATTTAATTTGTTTTTACGGTTTTGTTTTGTTTTGTTTTTTGTTTTGGTTTTTTTTGGTACCAGGGATTGAACTCAGGGGTACTCAACCACTGAGCCATATCCCCAGCCCTGTTTTGTATTTTATTTACAGACAGGGTTTCACTGAGTTGCTTAGTGCCTCGTGGTTGCTGAGGCTGGCTTTGAATTCGCGATTCTCTCTTCTCAGCCTCCAGAAGAGCTGGGATTACAGGCATGCGCCACTGCACTCAGCTGTTTTTTAGTTTTTGATAGCATTTCCTTTTTTAAAAATGCCATTTGATAGTAATGCCACCAAAGATTGCATTGCCAAATTTTGTTTTGTTCTTGTATTTTTTATATTAATCTGTTTATTTCTATATCAGCGTATCTAATAAGTGCAAAAGGTAAAAAGGCAAACACTAAAGAGTAAAAAATGAAAAGTAAAAAACTTGCCATCCTTGTCTTTTCCTTCTGCCTACGGTGGTAACTAATAGTGTTTTTTTGTTTTTTTTCCCTCCCAGTGTTATGGATTGAACCTGGGGCCTTGTGCATGTTAAGCAAATTTTCTACCACTGAACTACATCCCAAGACCACTAATAGTGGTTTTCTGTTGTTGTTGTTTTGTTTTGTTTTGTTTTTTGGTACTGGGGTTTGAACTCAGAGAAGTTTTACCAATAGGCTAAATCCCCAGTCCTTTTAAATTTATTTTATTTTTAAATTTTGAAATAGGATCTCATTAATTTGCTAAGGCTGGCCTTGAACTCGCAATCTTCCTGTCTTGGCCTCTTGAGACACTGGGTTTACAAGTGTGTGCCACCACATCCAGTTCCACCAATAGTGTTTTATATATTGTTTCAAAAAACAAAAAACAAAACTAGCTGGGTGCAGTGGTGCATGGCTGTAAGCCCAGCGGCTCAGGAGGCTGAGATAGGAGGATCGCGAGTTCAAAGCCAGCCTCAGCAATGGTGAGGTGCTAAGCAACTCAGTGAGACCCTTTTTCTAACTAAAACACAAAATAGGGCTGGGGATGTGGCTCAGTGGTTGAGTACCCCTGAGTTCAATCCCTGGTACCAAAAAATAAAAAAATTTAAAAAAAGAAAATTGTTGAGCAATTATAAAATAAAGTACAATCTTATTTGGATTCTGACTTTTTGGGTTTTTTTTAAAAGTAGTGCTAAGAATCACACTCAGAACTTCACACATGCTAGGCAAGTGCTGTACCACTGAGCTACAATCTCAGCCCTGGTTCCTGATGTAAAAAAATTGCAATTAAAAAAAGAATGAAGAAAATGCCAGGCCTATAATCCCACCAATGGGACAAGTGAGGCCAACCTCAGCAATTTAGCAAGACCTAAAAGAGAAAGAAAAGAAAAAGATTAGTGATGGCTGGGCACCATGGTGCACTCCTGTAATCCCAGCAGCTTAAGAGGCTGAGGCCAGAGGATCATGAGTTCAAAGCCAGCCTTAGCAAAAAAAGAGCAAGGTGCTAAGCAACTCAGTGAGACCCTGTCTCTAAATAAAATAAAAAATAAGGCTGGGGATGTGGCTCATTGGTTGAGTGCTCCTGAGTTCAAATTCTGGTACTCTGCTCCCCAAGAAAGACTGGTGATGTATCTCAGTGGTAAAGTGGCCCTGGGTTCAATCTCCAGTCCCTTAAAAAAAAAAGAAGAAGAAGAAGAAGAAAGAAAAAAGCAGCCAGGAATGGTGGCGCACGCCTGTAATCCCAGCACTTTGGGATGCTGAGACAGGAAAATCGTGAGTTCAAAGCCAGCCTCAGCAATGGCGAGGTGCTAAGCAACTCAGTGAGACCCTGTCTCTACATAAAAAAACACAAAATAGGGCTGGGGATGTGGCTCAGTGGTGAGTACCCCTGAGTTCAATCCCTAGTTCTGTTGTCATTGGCCTGTGATCCCAGTGACATAGGAGGCTGAAGCAGGAGGATTGCAAGGTTGAGGCCAGCCTGGGCAACTTAACAAAATTCTGTCTCAAAATAAAAATAAAAAGGGTTTGGGATGGAGCTCAGTGATAAAGCATTCTTGGGTTCCATCTCTACTCATACGGGAGGAAAAAGTCCTTATATTTCAAAAATATACACTGGGATATTTCTGGATGTAATCTAGAATTTCCTTTAAAATAAGATATCATGTGTTTCCAGGAAAGGAATGGAAGCAGAAGTGAAGCATAATTGGCCAACGTTTGCTGATTGTTAAAGCGAAGTGATGAGTGCATTTGAGTTCATAATATTAATCTCTTTCCTTTGTTTATTTATTTTTATTTTTATTTTTTTTGGTACTGGAGAGTGAACTCAGGGGTACTCGACCACTGAGCCACGTCTCCAGCCCTATTTTGTGTTTTATGTAGAGACAGGGTCTCACTGAGTTGCTTAGTGCCTCGCAGTTGCTGAGGCTGGCTTTGAACTCGTGATTCTCCTGTCTCAGCCTCCCAAAGTGCTGGGATTACAAGCGTGAGCCACCATGCCCGGCTTCTCCATTGTTTATATTTACAGCTTTTTGCAAGTAAGAAAAAATATTTCTGTGAAATATTCTAACCAAACAAAAAGCTATAAAATTAATAGTAGTAAAATCAAATATGCTTATACAGGTGCCATGTACTAAGTCCTTTATACATAGTAACTTTTAAAATCCTCATTGTACCTGTGAGATAAATATTATTACTTCCAGTTTTTCAGGTAGAAAAAAACTAGGTCAAATAACTTGTCTAGGGTTGAAAAGCTAAATAGTTGATGAATCCTCATGGATTCATGTGAATACACGTATATAGATCTCTCAGTTTAAGAATAAAACCTAGTAGTGTGGCACAATGGCACACGCCTGTAATATCAGCAACGCTGGAGGCTGAGGCAGGAGGATTCCAAGTTCAAAGTCAGCCTTAGCAACTTAGTGAGGCCCTAGGCAGCTTAGTGAAACCCCGTCTCAAAATAAGAAATAAAAAGGACTGGGGATGTGGCTCAGTGGTAAAGCACCCCTGTGTTAAATCCCAGTACAGCCCTGCCCGCTACAAAGAATACAACTTGTTAATATAATTGAATATGGCTTATATGGTGTGTTGAATCATATGAGACTGTTGTTTTGTGAGTCAAAAATTATTGGACATTGCCACCAGGCGCAGTGGCACACATCTGTAATCCCAGCACTTTGGGAGGCTGAGACAGGAGAATTGCGAGTTCAAAGCCAGCCTCAGCAATAGTAAGGTACTAAGCAACTCAGTGAGACCCTGTGTGTAAATAAAAACACAAAATAGGGTTGGGGATGTGGTTCAGTGGTTGAGTACCCCTGAGTTCAATTCCTGGTACAAAAAAAAAATTACTGGACATTGGCAATGTTGTGTGATCTAACACAGATTTCTTCTCAATTCAAATCCCTGGGTAATAACCATATCACTCCTATGCATTTCTTTGTACTTTTACTTCATGTGGTGTATACTTAACCGTAGACAGAGTTGATTCTCATGTTTTTAACTTTTATAGTAGTATTCTGTTAGCATTTTGGCAATTTTATTTTTGTCTTCAACTTATATTTATGAGATCCAGTTATTTGATATGTTTCTAAAGCATATTGTGGTATATTCATACTCTGGCATACTATACAATAGAGAAAAAATACACAAACTTGAACTAAACTATCTGCTTAGTATCTACTCACTATATAAGGAAAGAAATGTATTAACCAGCTTCCTACTGATGGATACTTTGACTGTTTCCAGTGTTATTATGATAGCAATTCTCCTATGAACACACAAAGCATACTCATAAGTGAAAATATGGACTTCTATCAAGATATTAAAATTAGTGGATAAAAATATAAAATTAATCATCTTATTTGCCTCCTAGAACATATTTGATTGGATTTTATTTGATTCTCCCTGAAAAAATTTCAGAAATTGATTATTATGACAGACTACATTTTATGTGGTCTTACAGAAAAGTATAGCACCTCTTAAGGGCAGTTGGAAGTGCACATAGGTAAAGCAGACAATGCAGATAATGTGGTTGAACTGGAAAATGTTTACTGAGTTTGACTATGTGGCCAATACAATAAAATAAGAGAAGAATAACCAGAAGTATAGGAAGAGACTGAGTCTTAAAATTTATAATAAATTACCTTACAGCAAATGACTCCTAAGTAGCTTTGGTGAAATAGCTGCTTGTTCTAGGGAGAAATAAATCTGGAAGTTTTGGGGGGGATGGGTACTAGGGATTGAACTCAGTCAATTTCCAAAGCCACTGATTGTAATTGGCATAATTATGAAGAAAATTATTACAAAGGCATGTGCAGTAACAATTACACAATTATAGATTTGGTCATCCCCTAATAGGGCTCCAGGTTGACCTAATTCAGCTCAACCACTGAGGCACATCCTCAACCCTATTTTGTATTTTATTTAGAGACAGGGTCTCACTGAATTGCTTGGCACCTCGATCCTCCTGCCACAGCCTTCCTAGCTGCTGGGATTACAGGCCTGTGCCACTGTGCCCGGCACCTGGAAGGTTCTGTAGGCTCTGGCTGTGAATGATCCGAGAGTTTGGATTGTTTGTGGCAAGTTTATCCTTTCTTACTGCTCACCCTACTGTGCTTCTTCTGCTATCTCTTTTTGATTTCTTTTCTTTTTTGAGATAGGGTCTCCTTATGTTGTCCAGGCTGGCCTTCTCTCTGCCTCAGCGTCCCAACTAGTTGGACTATAGGTACTGTGCCACCATGCTTTGTTTTTTAAACTCTTAGCCTGTTTTTGCCTCGGTTTGGATTATCAATAATCTTTTGGGTGATCCTCAGGGCTTGAGGCAGTAGTGACTTTTTCTTATATAAAATATGAAAAGGAGCTGGGGTTGTGGCTCAGTGGTAGAACACTCGCCTCGCATGTATGAAGCCCTGGGTTTGATTCTCAGCACCACAGATAAATAAATAAAATAAAGGTATTGTGTCCATCTACAACTAAAAATATTTAAAAAAATATGAAAAGGTAAAACAAATATTTGGGGTGAATAAACCCACAATCTGTTCATAACACAAATGACCTCTGCCAAGTCATGGTGGGCCCCATGCTATTGGTACACATAACCATAAAAATAGATATTGGGTGCTTTCTTTGGAAAAGAAATCATACCAATTAGTTTTTTTTTCTTTCTTCCTTTTCTTCAGTGATTAATGTTCCTGAATGATAGGTAGATTGTTAGTTGAGGCTTTCTTGGAAAACTCAATATTTGTTTCTGTTTTTTTCTTTTTGAATATTAAATTTGTTTTGGAAAAGGTTTCAACTTTATCATAGCGCTCTCTTCAGAGAAAGCCAAGGATATATTTCAGATAAAGGCTTTGATTTAGACCTTTTTTTTTTTTTCAGTACCGGGGATTGAATTCAGGGGTACTCGACCATTGAGCCACATTCCCAGCCCTATTTTGTGTTTTATGTAGAGACAGGGTCTCACTGAGTTGCTTAGCGCCTCGCCGTTGCTGAGGCTGGCTTTGAACTCGCGATTCTCCTGTCTCAGCTTCCAAATTGCTGGGATTACAGGTATGTGCCATAGAGCCCGGCTGATGATTTAGAACTTTTAAAAGGCATACTACTAGACACAACAAATCATATTTTAGTGTCTGATTTCTATAAATCTTCTTGTTACTTATTTCTTTACAAATCTTTATAAAGCTGAGCCACTTACTACATGTTGGAACCATAGAACCTTTAATATTTAAATTCTGCCCCAAGAAAGTCAATTTTATTTCAAGGCAGCCTATAAACTTTTTACAATGTTGATCAAACCATTTTGGCTTACAAAATTACTCTTTCTGTGTATAAAAATAATGGCAATATGATGTTCAGGTGTAGATTTCCTTTTGTGTGTGTGTGTGTGTGTCTGTGATACTGGTGACTAATCCCAGGGCCCTGTGCATGCTAAGCAACAGCTTGCTCTACCACTGAACTACACTGAATTACACCCACAGCCCTGATTTCCATCTTTTTTGTATGTGAAAAAAGAAATGATTTGGAAGGCCTCTGTTTATGTCAACTCGCCAGTAGAATTTGTAATGCTTTTGGTCATCTGTGATAATTAAGTGTAAAATCAAACATTTTTATTTGTTATTCAAGTCATATATATATCTTAAATCTCTTGCAAATCAGTTTAATTTATTTTGATCTACAGGCACTCTTAAGTTTTTAAAAAATGTATAATGTCAAAATTAAAGCCAAGTAGATAAAAAAAGGAATAAAAATATGTAAATACCTTCTGCTTCTCCCCACAACAAACTCCCCATTCAGGATAGACTTGTGAATGACCTATTCCTAAAGATAGGTCACTTTTGGATTTTTTTTTTTTAATCACAAGCCAGAGATGGAGGGGCCTAGCTTTTTCTTCTCCTATCTTTCTGGGTGGCTGGTCTCTTCCTTCTCCCTTCCATTCAATCATCTGTACATTCTCTATTGTAAGTTCTGGAAGGGGACAGTCTCAATGGACTAATTTCCATTGCCCTGGTAGGAAGAGTCCTTGAAGGAAGGCCACTCCGTGGGTCAAGGCCCATGCTGAGGAGACACTGCATTTAGGTTACCCTATATTATGTAGACTTATAGAGTATCTGAATATTCTTTCTAAGCTCCTACATTTTTTTTTTTTTTTGGTACTGAAGATTGAACTCAGGGGTACTCGACCACTGAGCCACATCCCCAGCCTGGTTTTGTGTTTTATTTAGAGACAGGGTTTCACTGAGTTGGTTAGCACCTCGCCATTGCTGAGGCTGGCTTTGAACTCGCCGTTCTCCTGTCTCAGTCTCCCAAAGTGCTGGGATTATAGGCATGCGCCACCATGCCCGGCTGCTCCCACATTTTAAAAAGGGTTTTAACAAGCTGGGCGTGGTGGTACAAGTCTGTAATCCCAGCACTTAGGGAGGCTGAGACAGGGGAATCATGAGTTCAAAGCCAGCCTCAGCAACGGCGAGGCGCTAAGCAACTCAGGGAGACCCTGTCTCTACATAAAACACAAAACAGGGCTGGGGATGTGGCTCAGTGGTAGAGTTTTCCTGAATTCAATCCCCGGTACCAAAAAACCAAAAACAAAATCAAAAACAGTTTTGACAAATTGGAACATGTCTAAGGGAGGGCTTGAAGGATATGAGATGAATAAAGTACTTGCAATTACTTATTCATTAAAATTTATTTATTTATTTATGATACTGGGGATTGAACCCAGGGGATATTCAACCACTGAGCTACATCCCCAGTCCTTTTATTTTTATTTATTTTGAGACAGGGTCTTATTAAGTTGTCCAGGCTGGCCTTGAACTTGTCATACTCTCGCCTCAGCCTCCGAAAGCTGGGATTACAGGCGCGCACCATTATGACTGGCTCTACAACTTTTTATTTGAAGAAATATTTGAGAAGAGGGGTTAAGTTTATTCCATGTGGCTTCAGAGGGTGGGTTATAGGTAGAGACTACAGGAAACAGATTTCTGCTTAAAATGAGAGTGTTCTAACAGGTAGAGGTGTTTGAGAGTGGAATTGACACCTCGTGAGGCAGGGAGGACCTTGTGTATGGAGTGTCTAAGCAGAGGCTGGTTGCCGTTCGCCAGGGATGTTGTGGGGGCATCCCCACTCTAGCAAAGGCTTTTCCGTGAATCTGAAGGAACAGATGAAACTGGATTTCTCAAGATTGACATCTATGAGGATACACATTCATAAAAAAGGTTTGATCTTATTCTGGGAGCTTCTTAGGAAATAAGAGTATAGGTGTTAGAAAATAAAGTTCAGTTTGGGACTGACCCCACCAACAACTGAACACTTTGGCCAAGCTGCCACAATGGAAGGAATTGGGGCAATTGGTGGAACTCCTCCTGCATTCAACCGTGCAGCAGCTGGAGCTGAATTTGCTCCAAACGTCGCTGATACTAACAAAGTTGCAGTGTCTAGTTTCCCAAAACCCTTAAAAGAAGGACCCTTTTTGTACTAGCCAGAATTCTACCCTGGAAAAGTGTTAGGGATTCTTCCCAGTAGTTAGGTCTTCCCTGCCTATACTACTCTAGGGAGTATGCTGGAGGCAGAGGGCAAGGGAGGGGCGGTATTTAACAAATCAGTTCTGTGTGGCATATTGTTTAATTGATTCTGTGTGGTGCATTCCTGAAGTCTCAAATGTGATTGTTGAGGGCTAGGGGACCCATAGCAAAATGGATCCAGTTAGAGCCCCATTAATCTTGATCATTCCATTTTTTTTCCCATCATGTTTTATTTGCATTCTTGTCCTTACACCCCTGGAGCCCAGAGACACTGCCTCATATACCACAAAAACAAAACATTCCCCCAATGACCTTAGCCCCATTGCTCCATTCGCTCCCAGGTGAGAATTCAGGCAAATGTCCACAGAGGTCACAGACAACATACATATAGTTCTGTTATATCCCATATATTACCCCTTCATGTCCTAAGGAAGACATTTTCTCTTAGAACTCTTTTCATTTTAGTATATCTTTAAAAAAATCTTGTGTTAACTTGCCTCCATCTTTTTCTTGGGTAAAAACAACCCAAGAGTGACCCTTTTGTGTCTATGATATTGCTATTCACAGCTTTTCTTGATAGGCCTAGTACAATCTTGGGAACAGGGTTGCTGTATGCTGATGGTCTGACAGTAGCTCCTTAGCCTTGCCTATCTTAGGTAGTTATGCTGTGCATTTTTTATTGGTGTACCATGTTTGATTTGTTCCTGATACCTTAAATTTGGAGTTTTTCTGAGAAATGGAGCAGTAATGCAGCATCAACTTATTAAAATACATTTTAAGCCTTTAAAAAAAAGAAAATAAAGTTCAGGTAAAGAAAACCCCTTAGAGCTGCCTGTACTTGTTTAAATATAAGAATTTAAAAATATCTACTTAGATGGATTTCTAAAAACATTTATCTATTTATTTATATATTTTTTGGTACCGGGGATTGAACTCAGGGGCACTCGACCACTGAGCCACATCCCCAACCCTATTTTGTGTTTTATGTAGAGACAGGGTCTCACTGAGTTGCTTAGTGCCTTGCCATTGCTGAGGCTGTCTTTGAACTCGTGATTCTCCTGTCTCAGCCTCTGTAAGTGCTGGAATTACAGGCTTGCGCCACTGGGCCTGGCTTACACTTCTCTTTATAAGTAAGAGAAATAAAGGGCATACTTATGTTTGCCATATGGTTGTTTCTTTAATAATGTTAAAATATGTTGTATAATGAATAAAATGCTGATAAATTTT
Organism: Geosciurus inauris; assembly: GCA_004024805.1. Taxonomy (NCBI): domain Eukaryota; kingdom Metazoa; phylum Chordata; class Mammalia; order Rodentia; family Sciuridae; genus Geosciurus; species Geosciurus inauris. The sequence goes on along the minus strand of PVHX01008523.1, from coordinate 61,963 downwards.
AGAGAACATAAACCACATTTTATTTCATTCTTTAACATATTCTAACATACAGCACCTTTTTCAGTGGGCAGTAATATAAATTTTGCATTGGGTATGGTATCAGTATTGGGCATAACAACAGTAAAACATTTGAAGAATTTGAAAGCATCCTATATACAGGTAGTATTGTTATGGACTATGAATTTGTTAACATCACTAAGGATCCTGCTGGGTATGGTTGTACATGCCTATAATCCCAGCAACTCAGGAGGCAGAAGCAGGAGGATATCACGTTTGAGGTGAGCCTTAGCAACTTAGCTAAATGCTGTCATCTCAAAATAAAAAATAGAAAGGTCTGGAAATGTAGCCCAATAGTAAAATGCCCTTGGGTCCAATCCCTAACACTGCAGAAAAACAAAACAAAACAAAACAAAAAGGATCCATGACCCACAATGATTAGCATTGTTGATAACTATAAAATGGTTACTAGTAGAGGATGACTGTCATTTTAGATGTTTGGTATTTAACTCTGAATCTCACAAAAGTAAATGCTTGGGACTGGAGGTGTAGCTCAGTGGTAGAGAGCCCTGGGTTCAATGCCCCGCACCACATACACAAAAATGAATTAATACTTTATGCTAACTACAGCAGAGAAAAGAAGTTTGATACAAGGTATGTATCAGACACTAGTTTGGTCTAATATGTGTAACTAAGTTGAAACTAATTTGATCTGATATGTGTAAGAAACAGAGATGCTACACTTTATATAACTTTCCACCTTTCCTGCTTGGTTGATTTACTATTAGAAACATGGGGAAAATGTGGAGCCAAATGAAGTAGATAAATAAGAAAAGTTTTGCCCTGACATGAAAAAGAATGTGAATTTCATTTGCATAGCTTTCTATTTTTATTGTTGTTCTATTGTAAAACTGACACATGCTTATTATAGAATGTTTTGGAAAGAAGTATATTATTTTTAAGCCTTGCATCTGTTACCCCTTAACGAGATTTCTTTTTTCTTTTTGAAATAATAGGAGCTTGCAATTCCTTTTGACTTAAAATTTTAAAATAAAAACTTAAGAATGTGGTTCACTTTAAGGATAACTTCAATTTATACTGTTAAGAACTTCAAGGGCTTCGTGTGGTACATGCCTGTAATCTAGCTCCTGTAATCTGGAGGCTGAGGCAGGAGGTTCTCAAGTTTGAGGCCACCTTGGGCAACTTAGTGAGACCCTGTCTCCAAATAAAAAATAATTTAAAAAAGATGACTAGGATGTAACCCAGTGGTAAAGCACCCGTAGGTTCAGTCTCCAGTAACCCCTGTTATGGTGTCCCTCAAGAGCTCATGTGTGAGACAATACAAGAAAGATTGCAAGAGAAATGATTGGATTATAGCCTTAACCTAATCAGTGAAATACTCCCTGATGCGATTAACTGAGTGGTAACTGGAGGCAGTTGGGATGTGCCTAGAGGTAGTGGTTCGTTAGGGGCATGGCTATGGAGTATATATTTTGTATCTGGAGCATGGAGTCTCTCTCTCTGCCTCCTGATCATCATATGATCCGTTTCCCTCTGCCACATTCTTCCGCCATGATGTCCTGCCTCACCTGGAGCCTGGAGGAATGGAGCCTGCTGTGTATGGATTGAGACCTCTGAAACCAGGAGCCCCTAAATAAACCTTTCCTCCACTACAGTTGTCATGGTTAGGTCTTTCAGTTGTAGCAGTGAAAAAGCTGACTAACACCCCCCCACTCAAAAAAAAAAAAAAAAAGAATTTGATATATTTAATGCAATATATATGTGTATATATATATATTTTTGGTACTGAAAAACTGAACTCAGGGATACTTACCACTGAGCCACATCCCCAGCACTACTTTGTATTTGATTTTGAGACAGGATCTCACTGAGTTGCTTAGTGCCTTGCCATTGCTGAGGCTGGCTTTGAACTCAGGATTCTCCTGGCTCAGCCTCCCAAAGTGCTGGAATTATAGGCATGCACCACCGCGCCTGGCTCTTAATGCAGTATTTTGATAGACAATTCTTCTTGTTGTCTGGGAAAAGAATTAGGTCATTTGTTGGACGATATTTCATCGATTAAATGCTTAACAGAAGCAAAGTATATGGTTATCTTGTTTATTGCTATCTATTCGTAGCCAATAAAGTAAAATTAATCCCATAACAAGTACTCCTGGAAAAGCAATATAATTTTAAGTCTACTTGTAGGGAAGTGCAGTATACAAGTCTGAATTTATACTTAGTGATTTTCAGGCATCAAGTTTTATTTCTTTAATCTATACAAATTGGTGGCTCTTTTCCTCTTTAGCCAAGGGAAGTGCTGAATGAGAGGTAAGAGGCACTTTCTTCTCCCACTCCCCATCCCCATTCTAGCTGGAACTCTTAAGTGCTTTCATCAAAGAACAGACTTATTGCCAAGAGTCCCATTTGTCTGCCAACATGAGAGTTTGGCTATAGATTTTTGATTTTAGGGTAATATAACTCCTTCTAAGGAGGAGGGAGAGACAGAAATCCACTATATAGGTAACTATGAGACATACTGGAACAATAGTTTGAGCCTAGGCTATACAGTCAGAAAATAAGTAGATCTGAATCCTTGTGCTAGTACTAGCAAGCAATAAGAACTTGGCAAACACTGATTGCTCTGAGCCTTAGTTTGGTCATCTATTAAATGAAGATAATAACATGTTTGTTATGAGAATCAAATGAGGTCACGAATGTCAAGCACCAATGGCAGTTTCAGGTGCATTTTTTTTTTTTTGATCCTAGGGATTGAACTCAGGGGTACTTGACCATTGAGCCACATCCCCAGCCCTATTTTGTGTTTTATGTAGAGACAGGGTCTTACTGAGTTGCTTAGCGCCTCGCCATTGCTGAGGCTGGCTTTGAACTCGCGATTCTCCTGTCTCAGCCTCCCTAAGTGCTGGGATTACAGGCTTGAACCACCGTGCCCGGCTCAGGTACATTCTTTATAGTTTCTAATTCCCTCTGTCCCCTGTATGTATGTATCAAATACATACATACAAATACAAAAGTATGTATCAAAATACTTTTTCTGGGAACTAAATTGCATAATGACAGAGGTGGGGCAAAGAGCCTTTGGCTGCTTTGGAAGTCATCTGATACATGGACAGTTTTCAATGAATGAAGGAGAAGAATTGAGATCACATTCTCCACTGTGTCCCTTTCCTCACCTCAGCTGTAATTGCTATTGGGGTTCAGAACATGATACCCCAAAGTATGCTGTTTTGGTGTGCTGAGTACTTTAAAAGACATTGGAGAGACTCAGGTACAAGGCTTCTCTGATCTTTTCCTGCCAGTCTGTCTCCCTGTCCTTCTGTCATCTGCTCCTTTTTCTCATCCAAAACAAGTCATAGAAACTAAAATCCCTTTCCCCCAAACCAAGCCATAAAAGATTGGTTACTCTCTCTCTTTCTTTCTTGAAGACCCTCTTTCAGGTAGGGTCCTGCCCAATACTTAGGAGGAAAGAACACTTCACAGAGAGGCCAAGAGAAATCTGAACAGATAGAAGATCTTGGGTTCTTCCTCAGTCAATTACCATTAGATTTTTAAAAAAATCTAACTTGCTCAATCACATTTCTTCATAGCTGTCTATTCTCCATCAAACCTACGCATAAATCTAGAGAGAATTCTCTGGGTCTTTGGATCTTCATTTCTCTCCTTCCTTCCTTCCTTCCTTCCTTCCTTCCTTCCTTCCTTCCTTCCTTCCTTCCTTCCTTCCTTCCTTTCTTTCTTTCTTTTTCTCTCTCTCTTTTTTTTTTGGTGCCAAGGATTTAACTCAGGGGCACTTAACTACTGAGCCCCATCCTCAGCACTTTTTTATATTTTATTTGATACAGGGTCTCACTAAGTTGCTCAGGGCCTCACTAAGTTGCTGAGGCTGGCTTTGAACTCACAATCCTTCTGCCTCAGCCCCCTGAGCACCTGGGACTATAAGTGTGAGCCACCATGCCAGGCCTGGGTCTTTATTTCTGAGGTCTCCTGTGTCATGTAAAACTTTGGTTAAATAAATTTGTTAGGCTTCTCTTGTTAACGTGTCTTTTCATAAAGGGATGTTATAATGGGTGAGGAAAGGTATCACACCTTTCTGCCCCAGAATTGGATCGTAAACAGTGTGAATCCAATTCCTAGGAACCTCATCTTTGGGCATATTACTCAGAGCCCTGACATGATGACAGCTAGATCTACATTTCAGGTGAGGCAACCTAAGAGTGGCTTCAGTTGCTCTTAGAGTCCTTATTCTCAGGAAGAGTGGGTAAATATTTTTCTCTATGAATGTTGAACAAGACCTACAGATCCTAAAGTTACATCTTAACATTCAGGGACAGGATCAGAAAGAACAACTAGATTGAATTTTAAAATTGTGGTAAAATATGCATAACATAAAATTTACTATTTTAGCCATTTTCAAATGTACCGTTCAGTGGTGCAACGGTTCACATTTCTGTGCAACTGCCATCACTCTCCATTGCCAAAAGGTTTTCATCTTCCAAGACTGAAATTGTTCTCATGAAACAATGAATATCTATCTCCCAGCCCTTGGAAACTACCATTCTCCTCCCTCCCTCCCCCTTTTCCTTTTTCCTTCCTTGGTGCTAGGGATGAACCCAGGGCCTCAAAGAAGTCCAGGCAAGCGCTCTACCACAGAGCAACACCCACAGCCCTGCTGTTCTGCTTTATAGTGCTGTGAATTTCACTGTTCTAGTTATTTCACATAAGTGGAATCATACATTATTGTCCTTCAGTGACTAGCTTCTTTTGTTTAGCATATGTTCTTAAGGTTCATTCATATTACAGCATGTGTCAGAATTTCCTTTCTTTTAAAAGTTGAGTATATTTTAGTACATATATTTATTATACCCTTTTGGCTTACCTAAAGCTCATATTTTTCAAGTAATGATGTTTTACTGTAGTTCTTCTTTTTCCTTTTTTGGTACTGGGATTGAACCTAGGGGTGTTTAACCACTGAGCCACATCCCCAGCCCTTTTTTATATTTTATTTAGAGATAGGGTCTTGCTGAGTTGCTTAGGGCCTCACTAAGATGCTGAGGCTGGCTTTGAACTTGTGATCTTTCTGCCTCAGCCTCCCGAGCTGCAAAAATTACAGGTGTGCGCTGCTGTACCCAGCCTTACTGTAGGTTTTTTTTTTTTTTTTTTGGTGGTACTGGGGATTGAACCCAGGGCTTTGTGCGTGCAAGGCAAGTACTATACAAACTGAAGCCGGGCGCAGTGGCACACACCTATAATCCCAGCATTTTGTGAGGCTGAGACAGGAGAATCGCTAGTTCAAAGCCAGCCTCAGCAACGGTGAGGTGCTAAGCAACTCAGTGAGACCCCATCTCTACATAAAACACAAAATAGGGCTGGGGGATGTGGCTCAGTGGTTGAGAGTATCCCTGAGTTCAATCCCCTATACCAAAAAAGAAAAAAAAGTACTATACCAACTGAGCTATATCCCCAGCCTTTTACTATAGTTTTGATGCCATGTATTTTCTTCTTCAAATTGCTCTCTGTGAGTGTGTATGTCTCATAGGAGTTTATTTCATATGAGTTAATCCCTCTGGGTTTCTAGAAGTGAAATAAGCCCTAATGGCCAGCTATAGGGCGTCCATTGTATGTAGTGAATTAACTGCTCTTTCCTTCTGAAATGACATTAGTTATTTAACATTCTTGGGAGAATTGGGAAACAGTCACTCAATAATTTTTTGTACTCTGTGTTCATATGAGAAACTCTGTCATTGAGAAAGTAGGCTTTGAAGGCTTTTCATTTTTGTTTTGTTTTGTTTTTTGTGTAATGCTGGGATTGAACCCAGGATCCTGTGCATGCCAGGCAAGCACTCTGGCATTGAACTACATCCCCAACCCTACCTTTTCACTTTTTTTTTTTTGTACCAGGGATTGAACTCAGGGGTATTCGACCACTGAGCCACATCCCCAGCCCTATTTTGTGTTTTAGTTAGAGACAGGGTCTCACTGAGTTGCTTAGTGCTTTGCTGTTTGTGGCCGGCTCTGAATTCAGGATTCTCCAGTCTCAGCCCCCCAAAGTGCTGGGATTACAGGTGTGCGCCATCACTCCCGGCTACTTTGTCATTTTTGAGTAAAATAAGAAGAGTTTTTGAACCTGCAAAGCTAAGGATATTCATTAGACCTTGGTAATGACAGAAACATGCAGGACACCAAAGGAATCCTACTGGATCTCTGTAGTAACATTATTGCTTGTATTTTCTGTGTAAATTTGGAATGAGGAGGACATACTTGATTTCATTCTTGTTGAGCTAATGGGCTTTTTTTTTGAGGATTGATATGTCTTAAATGCGAGTTACTCCTTAATAATCAAAAAAATTCAGGAAATAATCATGCTATCATGTTGTTCATTACACCTAAGGTATGTATTGAACTGCCTTCCTGAATATAAAGGTATAGTATCATGCTGCTGCAGATTTGTATTAAATAATGCTCATGTAACAATTATTTGTTGAGATCTTATTGTGTCTCCAGTACTCTGCTGGGTCCAAATAGTAGAAGAGTGAACTGATCTGATGGTCTAGCAAAAGTGAAGAGGCAATTATAATTTCTAAATACTAATTAATGACAGAGAATGTACAGGATGCTGTGGTAGCACAGAAAAAAAAAATTCCTTCTTCAGCTTCCTGAAGAAACCGATGTCTAAGTAAAGACCCATGAATCAAAGAGGAGTTAACTGAGTTAACTGAGCAAAGAAAGGGAAAACCCTTTCTTGGAAGAAATAGTACGTGCCAAATCCTAGCATGGGTATTTAGGAAACGAAAAAGGCCAGTGTAGTCTGCAGCCAGACTGTGAGGGTGAAAAGGTGAGCAGGAGCTCTTTCAACTAGAATATTCTAAACCCTCTTCAGGATTCTATGCTGAGAACAATGAGACCCATTAAAGAGAGTGAAGACAGGGTGTTATCATAAGGAAATTTGTGTTCTGGAAAGATAACTCTAGCTTCAGCGTGGAGAGTGGAATCTGGGGAAATATTCATGATTTTTTTTGCAGCAATCTAGGGGTGGAGAGAAGTTCATAAATTTGAGTGCTCTTTTCTAGGATTTGGCTACTTTTCAAAAAATATGGTGTGGAGGTAAAGGTGACTTTTTTTTTTTTCCTTCTTTTTTTTGTTACTGGGGATTGAACCCAGGGCGCTTAACCACTGAGCCACATCCCCAGCCCTTTTTTTGTATTTTATTTAGAGACAGGGTCTCACTGAGTTGCTTAGGGCCTCACCAAGTTGCTGGCTTTGAACTTCAAATCATCCTGCCTCAGTCTCCGGAGCTGCTGGGATTATGGGCATGTGCCAAACCCAGATAAAGGGTGACTTTTTGTTTCTGGTTTGGACTATTGGGTAAGATGAAAAAAAGAAAAAAAGTAGCAGGTTTCCTGAGGAAGATGATGAGATCAGTTTTGGATAATTTAAGATTGAGGTACTTGTGTGACAACCAAGGAAGCTTTGGGGTGGAAAGTTTATGGAAAGATTAGAGAAAGTTGTTGTTAATTATTGCTCTTATTTCCAATTATCTATTAGGATGCTACTGTGGAATTAATAATTTATGGATTAGAGATATTTCCTGTGGGATTGGGTCCAAAGAATACAACAGGAAAGGACATGTGACTTGCTTTTTCTTGAAAGGGTAACAGGCCAAGAGCCTGTTTTCTGCTGAGAGGTAAACAAGTGTTCCTTCCCATTTATTTTAACTTTGTATTTATATATACATTGATAAGGCCTTAGATGTGTCTGCTGTTGCAATTTTCTTTGGGATGTGGGATTAATTGGAGGAAAAGGGAAATATTACTTTATATAATCTTATAAATTTTTTTGCACAAAGTGTTTTATTTTTATGAAAAATAATTACATCACAATCACAATTATTGTGTAAGTAATTCAGTAAAAATTTTGATTAATCCGGGCATGGAGGCGCACACCTGTAATCCCAGCGGTTTGGGAGGCTGAGACAGGAGGATCGTTAGTTCAAAGCCAGCCTCAGCAACAGCAAGGCACTATACAACTCAGTGAGACCCTCTCTCTAAATAAAACACAAAATAGGGCTAGGGATGTGGCTCAGTGGTTGAGTACCCCTGAGTTCAATCCTCAGTACGCTGCTCCCCCAAAATAATTTGATTAGATTGAGCTGGTAAATAATTGAAGCACTAGGGAATATTTTCAGAAAATGTAGATGAAATAGAAAGAAAGAAAGAAAAAAACAAAGGACATTCTCCAAATTGCCTTCTTGCTTCCCTAGGTGGTATATTAGGAATCATGAAAATATTTTTTTGTCATCCAGTTGCTTTCTCTTACTCTCTTGTAGCATGTCTCTAACTCTGCATTTGTTATGAAGACCAATGCTCAAGTGGATCTCTCTGGTAGGCGGAAGTGTTTATTTATAGCTGGTGTCTGTTCTGATTGGTCTGTTTACTGATTGTTGCTGTCACTAATGCTTTAGCAATTTAAGTTCCTCAATACCACAGATTTGGGTGGCCTTTCTTACCATCTGTCTCTTCCTGCATCTCCTATGATTTGAATGATCACCTTCTCCTCTATTTTTCCAATATTCCCTAGTAGGTCTCTATCATAGTAGCATTAGAGTGGGCTAAATAATGGCTCCTAACAGACCTTAAAAACAGACCCCAGTTTCTGGAAATTTTAAATGTTACCTGTTGGAAAAAGTCTTTGCAGATGTGATCAAAGATCTGGAGAGGAGGAGATTCTATTGGATTACAACGTCCACCTCCCAAGAGACAAGTGTCCTTATAAGAGATGGCAGAGGGGGATTTGACTCAGGCATAGTGTAAACGAGGCAGTGTAAATGAGGAACAGATGGAGATTGGAAGATGCTGGTTTTGAAGACTGGAGTGATATGGTTATAAGCCAAGGAATGCTGGCTGTGACCAGAGGCTGGAGGAGGTGAGGAACAGATCCTCCCTAGAGCCTCTGGAGGGAATGCAGCCTCATCAACACTTTGATTTCAACCCACTGAAACTGATTTTGAACTTTTGACTTGCAAAAATGTGAGAGAATAAAAATCTAGGATATTGCATGGAATATACTTGTACAAAAACATTACTTGTTGTTTTTCTGAAATTCAAATCTAATGGGAAGGCCTCCTGTATATTATTTGGTAACCATAGATAGATTATCATGTCTTAATCATCTCCACATTGTTTAGCATAATGTTAAATAAATGGATATTTGATGACTAAATAAACACTGAAATTTCCAACTATCTCCACTGTAGAGAGAAGATTTAACAAAGCCTTTTATATTCATTATATAGCTTCTATAATCATAAAGCACATGACCAATCTCAAATATTTTTTTTCATTGATGTGGATTGATCCCAGTTCCTCCAACATGCTAGACAAACACTGTACCAATGAGCTACATATCTTTCTTAAATTTTTTATTTTGAGAGAGGATCTTACTAAGTTGTCCAGGCTGACCTTGAACTTGTGACTCTCCTGCCTTAGCCTCTTGAGTAACTGTGATTATAAGTGTGTGCCACTGTGCCTGGCTCACACAGTTTATTTATTTATTTATTTATTTTGGTACTGGGGATTGAACTCAGGGGCACTCGATCACTGAGCCACATTCCCAGCCCTATTTTGTGTTTTATGTAGAGACTGGGTCTCACTGAGTTGCTTAGCGCCTTGCTGTTGCTGAGGCTACCTTTGAATTTGGGATTCTCCTGTCTCAGCCTCCCAAAGTGCTGGGATTATAGGCATGCGCCATTGCGCCCAGCTGCTCACATAGTATTTAAAACAGTACTTTGGCCAGGTACAGTGACAAACACCTGTAATCCCTGGCTCAGGAAGCTGGCGGGATTACAAAGGAGGATCTCAAGTTCAAAACCAGCCTCAGCAATTTAGAGAGGTCCTAAGCAACTCAGCAAGACCTTGTATCAAAATAAATAATAATAAAAAAGGCCTGGGGATATGGCTCAGTGGTTAAGTGGATTCAATCCCCTTTTATCAAAACAAAACAAAACAAGCAAACAAAAACATAGTATGTTGTTTAAAAGAAGCATCTCTGTGGTATTATGAGTGCGTGTATGTGGGCACGTGTAAGTGTGTGTATGTCAGTAGCACTGCATTTGAAGATGGTACATCCTTCCACAAGAATGGAAGAATTGGAGAGTGATGAGCATTTATATATGGATAACGGAGGCAAAGCTAAATGTATGTTATTGAGGGAATTTGCTCTAGAGTGCCCAGTGTGATAGAAAACATGGATGATACTTTTCAAATGTATAATTTCTCAATACAAATCACAACGTAGGCAGAGAGATTGGTAAATGTAACTTCTGGCAGTTTTGTTATGTGCAAAGCAAAGGGATTTGATGAACTTTTACTAGGTGGGATGCCAGTTTCACCTGTGAGAATGATGAAGAAGAGAGTGACTTTTCTGAACTCTGTACACCAAGGAGGAACAGTTTGGAGAAGTGGAAGTGACTGTCACTGAAGAGGGGCGTGTGACTGTATCATTTCTGAATGTGAAGTGGGCAAGGAAGAGGTGCTGGGCCTAGTCAGATGACAGTTCGTAAGAAAAATAACCTTCCAAAATTCATAGAAAAGACAAGTATAATTGTATTATGAGGATGTTGAATGACAGGTGCCAGAGAAACAGTAAATTCTTTATTTTTTTTGGTCTAGAGGATTGAACTAAGGCCCTGTGTAGGGTAAGCATTTGCTTTGCCATGAACTGTAGTCCCAGCTCAGGAGATTCTTTAGTACATTAACTTTGACAATTAAACTTCCTACATTTTTGTATGGAGGAAGAAAGGCAGAAGACCTCTGTAGCAGCCGCAATTGGTTGTCTACCTTTCTAACAGGTAACATGATCCAATGAAATGGGCCAGACCAACTAGTTGGTTAACAGATCCTTTTTGATGCACCAGGCACTGACCTAAGCACTGGAAAGACCATTGTAAGACCATTATAAAAGAGCCTGATAATGGGTCAGTGCTCCAGGAGCTAATACTCTGGCAAGATAATGGGACTGTGACAAAAGTTAGACATGCAGAGTTTTTAATTTTTTAATAGGTATTTTTATTTTTAATTATTTTTAATCGACACTTGATAATTGTATGTATTTATGGGTTACAGTGTAACATTTTGATACCTATATACAATGTGTAATGATGAGATTAGGGTAACTGACCTGAGACATATATCATTCCGCTGTGTTGACAATGTTTGGCATTTGCTAATTATTTTGAAATATTCGATTGTTGTCAACTGTAGTTATCTGCTGTGCTACAAAACATTGGATGATACTCCTCCTATCCAACTGCATTCCACACCATACTCTTCCCAGGCTCAAGTGACCGTTATTCTATTCTTTAATTCTATAAAATAAACTTTTTAGTTTCCACATATACATATAGGTATTTGTCTTTCCAGGTCTAAATTATTTCATTTAATATAATGTCCTCAAATTTCATCCATGTCGTTGGGCACAGTGGCTCATGCCTGGAATCCCAGCAACTTGGAAGGCTGAGGCAGAAGGATCGTGAGTTCAAAGCCAGCCCCAACAAAAGCAAGGCACTAAGCAACTTAGATCATGTCTTTAAATAAAATACAAAATAGGGCTGGGGATGTGGCTCAGTGGTCAAGTGCCCCTGAGTTTAATCCCCGCTATCCTTCCCCTGCCAAAAAATATTTTTATCCATGTTACTACAAATGACAGAATTTTGTTTTTTTTTAATGGCAGGAATTAATATTCCCTTGTATATATATACTGTATTTTCTTTACCCATTTACTTGTTAATTGACACCTAGGTTGATTCCATGCATTTGCTATTGTGAATAGTGCTGTAAATAGAGTTATGAGTGAAGATATCTCAATATACTGACTTCAATTCCTTTGGATATGAGTAGCAGTGAGATTGTTGGATCATATGTTAGTTTGTTTATAGTTTTTTAAAGGAAGCTGCATACTGTTCTCCATTATGGCTGTGCTAATTTGCATTCTCACCAACAATGTATTGTGAGTTCCCCTGTAACCTGGCTTGGTGGTTCACGCCTGTGATCCCATGGCTCCTCGAAGCAAGAAGATCACAAATTCAAAGACAGCCGCCTCGGCAACTTACCCAGGTCCCAAACAACTTAGTGAGACCCTGTCTCAAAATAAAAAATAAAAAGGGATAAGAATATAGCTCAATGGGTGTGTCCTTAGGTTCAATCCCTGGTACCAAAAAAAAAAAAAAAAAAAAAAAAAATTCCCTATTATCCACGTCATTGCTAGCACTTGTTATTTATTTTTTGTCTTTTTGACAGTAGCCATTCTAACTGGGGCAAGATGATACTTCACTGTTGTTTTGATTTCCATTTCCCTGGTAATTAGAAATTTTTTCATCCACTTATTGGCCATATATATTTCCTATTTTGACAAATGGCTGAGTCATTTGTCCACTTTAAAAATTAAGTCATTTGCTTGCTTTCTTTTGAACTGTTTAAGTACCTTATATATTCTGGATCTTAACCTCTTGTTGGATGAATAGTTTGCAAACATTTTCTCCCATTCTGTTTGTTGTATTTGCACTCTATTGATTGTGGTTTTTGCTGTGCAGAAGCTTTTTAGTTTGATGTAATCTCATTTGTCAATTTTTGCTTTTGTTGCCTATACTTTTGGAGTCATAGCTTCCCCCCCAAAATCTTTTCCCAGACCAATGTTCTAAAGTATCTCCCCTCTATTTTTTTCTAGTAATTTCACAGTTTTGGGTCATGTGTTTAATTCTTTGATCCATTTTGAGTTATTTTTTGTATGTGGTGAGAGATAGGTGTCTAGTTTCTTTCTTCTGAATTTGAATGTCCAGTTTTCTCAGTATAATTTTTTCCTGCATTTATTTTTTTTTCTTTTTTGGGGGGAGAGTACCAGGGATTAAACTCAGGGGCACTTGGCCACTGAGCCATATTTACAGACTTATTTTGTATTTTATTTAGAAACAGGGTCTCACTAAGTTGCTTAGTGCCCTGCTTTTCACGACTTTAAACTCTGCAATCCTCCTGTCTAAACCTCTGGAGCTGCTGGGATTACAGGTGTGCGCCACGGCGCCTGGCTTTTCCTGCATTATTTATTTGTGCATTTTAGTTGTACATAATGGTGGGATTTGTTGTTATATATTTGTACATGTATACAATATAACAATATAATTTTACCAATATCATTGCACAGTATTTTCCCTTTTCCTTCCCTCCTCTCTCTCTCCCTGATTCCTTTGCTCTGTTCTACTGATCTCCCTTTGATTTTTTTTCTTCTTTTTTTTTTTTTTTCCTTTTTTGGTACCAGGAATTGAACCCAGGGACACTTAATCACTGAGCCATTCACCAGCCCTTCATTATGTTTTATTTAGAGACAGAATCTGGCTAAGTTGCTCAGGGCCTCACTAAGTTTTTTTCTTTCTTTCTTTTTTTTGGTACTGGGTATTGAACTCAGGGGCACTCGACCACTGAGCCATATCCCCAGCCCTATTTTGTGTTTTATGTAGAGACAGAGTCTCACTGAGTTTCTTAGCACCTCACTGTTGCTGAGGCTGGCTTTGAACTTGTGATTCTCCTGTCTCAGCCTCCCAAAGTGCTGGGATTACAGGCATGTGCCACCACACCCGGCTTCAAGCTCTCTTTTCATTACCTCTCCATTTTCTTTTCCCGGCCTTCCACACTTCTCGGGTCAGCAGTGCTGAACTAGTTCTAGTCCCTGCACACACTGTGCAGTGCTATCCCTCTGCTCCAGTGTTCTACTCTAGCAGCTTTCCTGTCTCCTATCACCCAGCAATCAGTATGTGTTGGTTGAATTGAACAGAATGAGATTCAATACTGTCCTTCAAGAACCTAAAATCCAGTTGAGGAGAAAAATGTTTCCACAAACACCTTCACAGAGTGCATTTAGGTTCCATATGAGCTCATGGTTCTAGGCTATAAGGAATGATACACAAGAGCAATGGAAATGCACACATACAAGTCACAGACTGGACAATGGTAGAGGTTCTTTTTTGGGGGGGTACTGGAGATTGAACTCAGGGGCACTAGACCACTGAGCCACATCCCCAGCCCTATTTTGTGTTTTATGTAGAGACAGGGTCTCACTGAGTTGCTTAGTGCCTTGCCGTTGCTGAGGCTGGCTTTGAACTCGTGATTCTCCTGTCTCAGCCTCCCTAAGTGCTGGGACTATAGGCTTGCGCCGCCGCGCCCGGCTGAGAATGGTAGAGGTTCTGCATGATCATGAGTTTTATCTATATTTTTAGAAAGAAGGAAAGCTTTGTATTTTTATTTATAATTGCATCTGACATTGGTCTTCAGAAAAATTTGGAATGATTTTAAAAATAGGTGGTTAAAGGCCCAGGAGGCTGAGGCAGGAGGATTGAAAGTTCGAAGCCAGCCTTAACAGTTTAGTGAGGCTGTAAGCAACCTAGTGAGACCCTATCTTGAAATAAAAAATAAAAACGGCTGGAGGGCTGGAGATGTGGCTCAGTGGTTAAGCGCTCCTAAGTTTAATCCTGGTACCAAAAAAAAAAAAGGTGGTTTGTGAGTGCTCAGTTTGGGGAAAAGTAATCAATCATTAGGAATCTGTTTGAGTGTACAAAGAGCAAGTGAGAACAGATTAATCTTTTTTTCAGAAGACTGCTACTTGGTCAGGTAAAGCTGAAGATCCAGAATTTCAAACTGGCCTTGAGCAGTGCCCCGGAAGACTGTGTTTGATTGCTTTGTCACAGGGTTTTGTCCTTTGCTCTTTGTATAGCTTTGTGGATGAGAGAAAAACAAACAAACAAACCCCCCACCCAAAAAAACAAAAAAACAAAAAAACAAAAAACATGTTTCCTAAATTTGCAGATGCCCAAATTTTAATGCCTTGGAAAATAGAATCAGGATTTACAGTTAGGCTGAAATGATAGACCAATATTGAAAAGATGAGATTTCACAGGGATACATATAACCGGGTATACATACAAATAGATTCAGCCTTCATGTGGTTATGTTCAAGAAAATGAATGTCTATTTTAAGAACAAATCAGTGAAAATGTTCTAGTGATTTTAGTTGACTGCAAGTTCAATATGAGCCAATAGCTAGAGGACTGCCAAGATAAGTGGATACAAATCTAGACTGCATTAGTAACAGCTGAGTGTCCAGAGTCAGGGAAACAATAATTCCACTTCTTTGTGATTCTCAGACCACACACATTTGGAGTCCTAAATCCCTAGATCCGGGTTCCCCATTTCAAGAGAAAGCACTGTGACAGTGGAGCTCTTCCGGAAGTGGTGAGCAGGACAATGAAGACAGTGAAAATCAAGTCAAATAGGAAATGGCTGAAGAAACTGGAGCATAATTGCTCTCTTCAAGTTTGTAGAAATAGCACAAGAACTTTATGTCACCCCAGGGAGCAGAAATAAAACCAGTGGGGTTGGAGAATTAGAAGAAAGCAAATTATAATTCAATGTAAGGAAGAAATAAAAACTAAGGGTCACAATTTGAGTGGGATTATGTAAGGGGAAGGGGTAAAGGATAAATCCTTTTAGTGCAGCTCCCTACTTTCTCCAACTAGTTCTCACATTCCAATAATCAAGTGGATTAATCCACTGATGAGGTCAGAGCTCTCATGGTCCAATCGCTTCCTTAAATCCTCACCTCTGGGCACTGCTGCTTTGGGGACCAAGCCTTTAAGTATATGAACCTTTGGGGACATTCCAGATCCAAATTATAATAATCAGTAAATGGGAAAGTTGCCAGATCGACTACAAAGTTATAAAGTAAACATTCTGGGTGTTAATTCAGCAGAGAATTAATATCTCGTTTCTTCTTAACACTATATTGTTTTTACCATCTCTTGATTCTTGACTGAACCAATTATTCCTTTACAAGTTGCAAAATGGTGATTGTTTCCAATTCTGCCAGTCCTGTTGCTTTCATTAACTAAGATTCTGTAGTGGAGTTCCCCTCATTAACTGGACTAATTTGTTACTTTGAAATAGTTTTGTATGGAAAAGAAAGAATTCTTAGCCCTCTCTACTAAGTGGTTTTTTTAAAAAATGTTTTTAGTTGTCAATGAAACTTTATTTGTGGTGCTGAGTCTTGAACCTAGTGCCTCATGCATGCTAGGCAAGCGCTCCACCACTGGGGATTAAACCCAGGACCTTGCACATGCTAGGCAAACATGAGCGATAGCCCCCCCCCCCCCACCCCCGCTTTGAATTTAATTTTTAGGTAAAGTCTTGCTATGTTGCCCAGGCTGGCCTGAATTTGTAATTTTCCTTTCTCAACCTCCTGAGTAGCTGGGATTACTGGTGTATGCCAGCATGCTTGGCTCTCTTTATTAGTTTTTAAGTAAGGAATTGGTATAATAGTAATGTCAATTAGTGGAAAATGCATTATTTTCCTTTTCTGTGTTAAGTGTCTTTAAATTTTTTATTGATTTAAGTATGTCAATCAATTATAGTATTCTTTACAATGCTGTGACAGATTGTATTTACCAAAGTAGGCTACACCAATATATATGGACCCATATGTTCTGCTTAAAATGTGATGTTGATACTTCTCCATCACTTCTGCCTAGCACTCAAGGGACATATGCTTTTAGTGAAATTCACCCACCCTGATTCCATCCTGTTGGAGAAAGGATATGGAAAGAAAATATAGAGATATAGAGAGATGGCTATGGATCCATACAGTCTAGGCACCAATGCATGAGGGAATGAGCGTTCAACAGTTTCAGGGACCAGCTTTTGAGGTACTTAACTGACGCTGAACAGATTAGGAGCCAACTCACCCAGAATCCTACCTATCTATGAGTCCTGCCCAAATTTGTGAGAAAAATACATTTTTTTAAAAGATTTATGTGATTTTTTTATACTAACTACAACAGATGTTGGATATAATTGGCCTTTGGGAGCCTCTCCACATTAGTTCTTGGGTGTGTGTGTATGTGTGTGGTGTTGCTTGGGACTGAACCCAGGGATTGGCATATACTAGGCAAATGCTCTACTGCTGGGCTACATTTCCAGTACCACATAGATTCTTGTGTCTTTTGATATAACCCAGTGCTCCTAGATAATTTCCTTGCTTTTTGATATCAATGTCCTAAGCTTACCTTATATATATATTTTTTGCCTTGGATCTGAAATCAGCCTTTTCTCTAAAGAACCCTGATTCTTTTTAGTGGAGACTGATATTTCAATTCAAAATCTGGGCATTAAGAGAGCTTTCTATCCTTTTACTCTCCTCCTCCTCCTCCTCCTGGATTGAACCCAGGGGCTTTCCACCACTGAGGTACATCTCCAGCCCTTTTCATTTTTTAGTTTGAAACAGTATCTTGCTAGATTGCCCAGGCTGGCCTTAAATTTGTGATCCTCTGGTTTCAGCTTCCTTTGTTCCTGGGATTATAGGTGTGTGCCAATAGGCCTGGAGATGGGATCTCAGTGGAATAAATTACAATGGAAATGTCACAAGTGATGATAGGAAAGCATATTTTTTCTTTCTTTCTTTCTTTTTTTTGGTACTGGGTATTGAACTCAGGGGTACTCGACCACTGAGCCACATCCCTAGCCCTATTTTGTGTTTTATGTAGACACAGGGTCTCACTGAGTTGCTCAGCTTCTCACTGTTGCTGAGGCTGGCTTTGGAGTCGGGATTCTCCTATCTCAGCTTCCAAAAGTGTTGGGATGACAGGTGTGTGCCACCGTACCTGACTGTAAAGCATATTTCTTAAAAGTAGAATTGAAAGGCAAACCATGAAACTCAACAGAATGATCAAGAAAAAACATTAAACATCTAATAAAAATAAAAACATAAGCAATAATCAAAAGGGGGCACCTGAGGCTGTCATTCACGAGTAGTGTGCTTGGGTAGCATGCATGCAGCCCTGGGTTCCATCCCCAGCAACTCCCCTCCTCCCCAAAAAAAGCATCCATGGAATGGTAATTATTGAATCATGTTCAACTTCATCATGATAAAAAGAGAATGTAACTATTTTCCTTTGCCAAATTAATACGTTTTCTTTGAAAGGAATAAGCCTCAGTGATGAAAAGAAAGCAGTAAAACTAATCTCATATGCCGTGGTAGAAATGTCACCTGATTATTGGCTCTACTTCTAGTTATTTGGCAATATAAATTAGTAGTCAAAAAGTTCAAGGCAAGCCGGGCGCGATGGCACATGCCTGTAATCCCAGCACTTTGGGAGGCTGAGACAGGAGAATCACAAGTTCAAAGCCAGCCTCAGCAATGGCGAGGTGCTAAGCAACTCAGTGAGACCCTGTCTCTAAATAAAAATAAATAGGGCTGGGGATGTGGTTCAGTGGTCGAGTGCCCCTGAGTTCAATCCTCAGTACCCTCCCCCCTGGCGGAAAAAAAAAAAAGTTCAAGGCATTTGTAACAGTTGAGATAGAGCCTAAGATACGAAGATACAAAGAGGTACAAAAATGAAGCACTTTAAAAAATTTTTGTATTTTTCTTATGCAACAGATGGGCATGAGTGGTCCAAGCCAGAAGGGCAGCTCTGCTTTCTTTCTTTTTTTAGTTGTTGATGGATCTTTATTTATTTATTATTTTTATATGTGGTGCTAAGGATCAAACCCAGTGCCTCACACATGCTAGGCAAGCGCTCTACCACTGAGCTACAGCTCCAGCCCTGGCAGCTCTGCTTTCTGTTGTCACTGAGTGGCCCAGTTTTCTTCCATTCATTAGCTCTACCATTCCCTCAGTGTTAAAACTGTGGCTAAAGGTAGGTTGCAGACAAGTCTGTGTTCCAGCTGGCATGACAGGAATGAAGAAAGAAGTTGAGGACCAACAATTTTCCAGCAAAAGATGGAATTCTGTGCTTCAAAGACACACGTACAAATCAGGCAGGTTGAGAGCAGCATTCTTAGGGCAGGCAGTGATCTATCTTTCCTAAGTACTCTTTCTTTGATAGTGACAGTGATAGTGACAAACTTTTGAATATTAAGTTTTTGTTAGCTACAAGAGTACATCCTTGGCTTCAATAATTCAATTTCTGATAATCTGTCCTAATGAAATGAATTACAGAAACCAAGCGTTAATTACTCAATGAACTGGGCCTGGTGGTGCACACCTGTAACCCCAGTGGCTTGAGAGGCTGAGGCAGGCGGATTGCAGGTTCAAAGTCAGCCTCAGCAATTTTGCAAGGCCCTAAGCAACTTGATGAGACCCTGACTCAAAAAAAAAAAAAAAAATTTAAAAAGGTGGGGGGCTGAGGATGTGGCTCAGTGGTTAAGTGCCCCTGGGTTCAACCCCTGGTACAAAAAGAAAGTACTCAATGAACTAATTCAGCTAAGGAGAGTAATGTTTAGTACCTTGCTTACTGGAGAAGAGAGCTACTTGAAAAACATCCAGACAGTATTATTGAAGGTTTTTTTTTTTTTTAAACTCAGGGGGCACGTGATCACTGAGCCACATCCTCAGCCCTATTTTGTATTTTAGAGACAGAGTCTCACTGAGTTGCTTAGTGTGTCACTTTTTGCTGAGGCTGGCTTTGAACTCATGATCCTCCTGTCTCAGCTTCTCTAGCCACTGGGATTACAGGTGTGCACCCTGTAATCCTCTTAAAGGGTTTTAAGAGCTATGGGGAGGAACTAAATGAGTGGAAAACCATGGGAGGGTTTAGGAAAAAGAGAGATTGAGTTTGATTAAGGACCTTTTGCTTCTTGTGGAGGACGAGTGTGAGCAGTGGCCGTCATCCAGGCAATGCGTGATGATGGTGGACTGAACTAGTAGGAACACTGATAGTGATAAACCAGTGGTGGTTTCAGCAGCGGCAGTGATAGCAACAAACTTTTGAATGTTAAGTTTTGTTAGCTACATTGTTTTTGGAGGAGCATTTAATGGATGAGGCCTAATTTCCCACTTTGCTTAGCTCACAAAATAAGGGATAGATCATGACGTGGGGTTGTTGGTACAGAAACCTGAAAAGTATTTTTCATTTTATTTCGTTTTTTTTGGTACTAGGCATTGAACTCAGGGGCACTCGACCACTGATCCACATCCCCAGCCCTATTTTGTGTTTTATGTAGAGACAGGGTCTCACTCAGTTGTTTAGCGCCTCGCCATTGCTGAGGCTGGCTTTGAACTCGCGATCCTCCCACCTCAGCCTCCTGAGCCACTGGGATTATAGGCGTGCACCACCGCGCCCGGTTATGTAATTATTAATCTAATATTTGATTTGTCATTTTACATAGAATATTTCTCATCCAGCGTGTGATATTTTCCCGAGGAGAGGACCAGGATGTTTTGAATTGTGGAATTCAAAAGGAGATTCCATGGGGCACCTAATTTTCATCTGATTTCTAATGGAAATAAACCACATAGAGAATAAAACTCTTTGAGCCTCTTAGTACTATGACCTGTTTATACCCACAAAGAACTCTGACACCAAATTTGCGGGCTTTACACACCAAGAAATTCTCCAATTCTCTGTAGACACCAAGTATCCTAAAGTTTAATTTGGTTCTGACATTAACTACCTAGAGTTAACCCAGATATCATGGGTTAAGACCTCATTCCTACAAGATTGGCCTCAACTTCAAATTCCATTTTCAAGTCATGAGTCCTAAGACTACCAATATTTTTGTGTAATTTGGCTGCAAGTTGAGCCCCCGCCCCACGTTTGATAATTTGCTGTAATAGCTCACAGAACTCAGATGAAGAGGTATACAAGGCGGGGTCTGGAAGACTACTAGTGCAGGAACTTCTGTCCTCATGGAATTTGGTGTGTGCAGCTCTCCTGGAATGTGGACGCATTCATCAATTTGGAAGCTCTCTGAATCCTGTCGTTACAGGGTTTTTATGGAGGTTCTATTACATAGCATGATTAATCCTATCATTGGTCTTTTTATTTTTTAATCCCCTTGCGCAGTCCTGGGGATTGAACCTAGGGGTGCTGTATCACTGGGCTACATTCTCAGCCTGTTTTACTTCTTTTTTTTTTTTGAATCCATTTTAATTATAGATGAACACAATACCTTCATTTATTTTATGTGGTACTGAGGATTGAACCCAGTGTCTCACACATGCGAGGCAAGCGCTCAACCGCTGAGCCACAACCCCAGCCCCTGTTTAACTTCATTTTGAGACTGGGTCTCACTAAGTTGCTCAGGCTGGCCTTTAACTTGCGATCCTCCTACCTCTCTCTCCTGAGTTGTTGGAATTTCAGGCATGCACTCCCAAGCCTGGCATATTATTGGTTATTGACAATTAACTCAATCTCTAGCCCCTCTTCTCTTTCTGGAGGTGAGGAAATTCCAGACCTCTACCATATCACAATGAGCACTTATCCTAAAGGCATCCAGAGTTCTGGCCCCTCTCCCCAACCAGGAGTTGCCTCATTTGCATAAACAGGTAGGCTTAAAAGGGTTGATTTTGGGGGGGGTTTACTGCGGGGGTTGAATTTAGGGGCACTGGATCACTAAGCCACATCCCCAGTCCTATTTTGTATTTTTGCTGAGGCTAGTTTTGAAATGCGATCATCCTGCCTCAGCCTCCCAAGCCACTGGGATTATAGGCATGTGCCACCACGCCCGGCTTGAAAGGGGTTTTTATGAATCACAAAATATACTCATCTTGTTTCATCACTCAGGAAATTACAAAGGGTTTAGGAGATCTATGACACAAACCAGAGATGAAGATCTTTTTTTTTTTTTTTTTTTGAGATGGGGTCTCACTATGCTGCCCAAGCTGGCTTCAAACTTCTGGACTCAAACGATCCTTCAGCTTTAGTTTCTGCAGTAGCTGGGAAAACCGGTGTACACCACCAACACCGTATTATATTTCCTTTTCTCTTTTTTCTTAGGGCTGGGGATTGAACCCAGGGCCTCAAGCATGCTATGCAAAAGCTTTACCACTGAGTTGCTTCCCTTATTCCCTTATTTCTTGTTATATCACAATTCCACAGAGTCATTTACCTTACTTTCACCATTTATTTAACACCTATGATATTTAAGCCACTAAAAATGACACCAAAGTGCATGATATTAAATGACTTTCAAGGCTCCTTAGAGCCATTCTGTTTTTACACAAATATCTGAAATACAATTCATAAATCAAATGCACAGAATGTAATGCAGTTAAGACAGACAAAGTGAATTTTCCTCTCTGCTAGGGAAGAATGATGTTTTTGGTCACAGCTGTCTAACTTGGTTATGGTTTTGCTTCACACAGTTTTGATGATTTGGGTTATTCTTTTCAAGTTTACATTTATTACCATTTACATAATTAAGATAAAACATAGTTTTTAAAATAGCTTTCAAATTCAGTATTAGACATAGAACATTTTATAAGGAGACTTGATAAAGCTATTGCTTTCTTTTCCTATCCCAGTAGAAGAATTAGAATCCCTGTGACAAATATTCAACCTCTCTCCTCAGCACCCCCACGTGGATATTCTCTTTTGGTACTGGATAAATAGTAGGCGATCAACAAATGGTTACTGAACGAACAATTTGAATTTGCACCATTACTGAATTTGAGTGTGATTAGCTGATTCTTTCTCCCTGCCTCTCTGTCTAGATCTGTAAGTCTATTTCTGATTGAGTGTTATGTGAGTCTCCTCACAATGGAATTATTGTATGTTGCATTGTGTCTAGTGGTTATGTCTCTAATCTGTTCCACGAACCAAACTCGATGATGACTAGCTTAACACACACACACCCATCCACCAGTATTTTATGACTTAAGCTTATATGTATATATACATATATATGCATATATTATATGTGTGTATTTATAAACAAACTTAAACATAAAAGGTGATTTATTGAAAGGTGGTGGGGTAGTGGTAGCAGTGATTGGCAGAAGAAATTGCTCCCATGGCATTGGCATCCTGGCTGTAGCTCATTCCTTAGCTTCCCTGAACCAGGCTTGAAACTCTAATTACTTCCCATATATATGATAAATTCAGGCTGCAAACAAATCCAAGTGCTTTTTGTGCTTATTTTTTCCTTCTGTTTCTAACAGACGGTACCAGACCAAAAAAATATTTTGTGGAAAAAACAACAGTCCTTACTCTGTACCACTTGCTTAGATGCAAGCCCAGGCACCCGATGATGCAACCCGCAAGTGTGGAAGAGGCTGGCGGATGGGCTGTCACGTCTGGCTGATCTGATGTCAGAGCAGATCATGTGGTACTCTGTGGGCAGCTGGGACTGGCCCGTGGAAAGCACATGGATTACAGTCTGAGGCTGTAATGGGAAAGTCGGTTCCTGGGCTGCTGTCTCATAGACGACAGCCTGCAGGGAAGCAAGGGGCTCTCCGACTTGCCCTGCTCAGGGCCCCTCCTGCTGTGTGACTCACAGGCAATTGCAGAGAGAAACTGCTTGCTGCTCCCAGTAAGTGCTTCAAGACGGTCTTTGTTCAGAGTGTTTTGGAAGCGGGGAGGAAGTGTTGGTGTTGATGAGGGATGCTGGAAGCCCTTTGTAAATCTCCCTCCCAGGAGCTGGGCTGGGCAGCATTGCTTTACATGCCATCCTGGAGTTCAAAGGCAGCGTCCTTCCGATGTGCAAATGCCCACAGCCCTGATTTCGGTTTGTTCTCCACGTGATGTGTTTTTCTGCTTGGCGATTTCTATTTTTGTAATTGTAGGGAAGATTTTTTAGATCTGGTTAGACTGAAGTAATTTCAGATTCCCACACCCTGAGTGGACTTGGTGTTCTCTGTATGGTAAGCAGGGAGAGGGGAGAGAGGGTGGTGTCAGAAACACTGCTTTTGTATTAAGATATCCGCTGTGTTTGTGCCAGGGAAATATTTAGAGATAACCACCCCTTCTCTGCTTTGGGTGAGTAGGTGATGAGAGAGAAAGCTGGACAAACTCGCGGTAAAGAGAGATGATTCATTTTTGGTAAACGGCAGTGCAATTAGTAAAACTGCCTTTTTGTCACGGTTCAAATTTGTTAGGTAGTATCAGTTGGCAAAACAGGTGCTGGCAGTGGAAGAATGAGGGGGTTCTGATTCCTTATCACAGCAAACGAATGATCTTTCCTGCTTTAAAATCCCAATTAAGGAGTGGCAAGAAGTGAGAGATGTACAGATTTCTATGCACTGGGTTTTTTTGTTTTTGTTTTTTTTTTGCTGGTATCAAGTACTATATTCCCATATTCCTATTCATGCATTGGGAATGATTTTCATCTTTACAATGTCTTAGGTGTGGTCTTTTTGGAGAACAAGAGAATAAATCCAAAAACATATTACTCTTCCTTCTGGGCATATAACACTAAATTTATTTTTGAGACTGAAATGTGAGCGGTTGGAAGGAGATAGAAGGAGAATTTAGGAGAACAGATTGTTTATTTGCCTTGACTCTTTTCTATGAACACCTGATGGAGTTTTAGGTCAAGGCATATGGTGTCCCCTAGAAAGACAGCAAGCAAATAGTTAGGCTATGTCTTTAAGCATTGAAAACTCTTTCTTTTGCTTCTTCTTCGTTTTACTTTTCTTTTTTAAAAGGATGATCCCTTTTCTTGAGTCACTGCACGAACTGTAGACCTTGGGGCCAAAGACTGATTCTAGAAATATTTAGATATTGAAGAAACTTTTGGGTGGGAAAGGTGATGAAATGGGAGGAAGAAGTTTATGCTCAGATGGGGTCCCTTCTTTTTTATAGCCTTTTGCAATCGATGGTTTAAGTCACAGAACACTGAACAACAGACTAGAGCTTGCCCCACCCATGATGTGGTGAACATGATCATTCACTTGCCATTTTATTTCATTGAACTGTATAAGTGCTAGTGCAGAGGCAGTTTTATAATAGATCCTCTGAGCCCTGTGTGTTACAGGTATGAGCCAAAGAACACGAAGACTCCCTCCATCCCACCTTGTTTTCCTTCCACAGCATTGAATGAAGCTAGACGTGTCCTGGAAAGGGCCTCTACTGCTGCCCGCCTTGTTAGCCATTGCGTTTAGGTGATCATGGTGTGAGGAATGTTTTCAGAGCACGCTTACTGACCCAGTTCTCTCTCTGCCTTTTCTGACCAGATCAAGACCACACCCCCTTTTTTGGCTACATGCCAAAGACTGTCTCTCTGAAGGGGATCCTGATAAAATGCTGCCCATACTTGGACACACTGATTTCTTGGTCATAAAACCTACGTGGACACACACCATCTGCTTCTCAGGGGAAAATTCTCATTTACAGGGTTTCAGATATTCTTTTATTAAAAAATTAATATATTTCCAACTGCTTGGGAAGCTGAGGCAGAAGGATAGAAAGTTCCAGGCCAGCCTCAGCAACTTAGACCCTGTCTCTAAAACAAACAAAACAAACAAACAAACTAGATCGGGGCTTGGGATGTAGCTCAGGGGCAGAGTGCCCCAGGGTTCGATCTCCATTATTGCCCCCCCCCCACAAATTAATATGAGTAGAAATGGAAGAAAGCTGTCCCACACATAGTGTTTAACATGTCTGTCTTACTCATCAAGCTAAGCAGGCTGCATTTCATACAGAGGGGCTACCTATACCCACATTTCTATTTTTCAGGGAAGGCATTGCAGTTATGGGCTTAGAGCTGGAATTGATTTAAGGACTGACAATTTATCCCCATTTTTATAGGGAGGAGAACTGTCCAGAGTTATCTACTGCTGAGTGACAGATCAGGACTAGCACCCAGATTACCTGACTCTGGCCCAGTCCTCCTCCTGCATAACACACCCTAAGGGGGCAGTCTTTTCCTATAAAATTGGCATTTTTTTTTTTTTACAATTTATTTAAAATTCTATGTTATTACCAAGATAGGAAAAATCACTGTAATTTCACATCCCTTCCCCCAAAATGTCTAGGACTAGATTGGAAGGGCTTTCAAATGAAACACAAGTTCTGTTTCTTGAGGAGAGTGTCGCAAGGGTATATTCTTTGTGGGTCATGTAATCAGATTGTAAATACCTATTCTTGGGGTTTTTCAATCTTGGCTTAGTGGGAATATGGACCACCCTAATTAATAAGGAGGATCATTGTTTGGCATAGCAAATCACATACCAGGAGAACGAACATTCAGAAGTATTCCATTTAATATATTTCTTTGAGTCATATGTCCTCCACTACCCCCCACCCTCCCTGGGTGCTGATAATTGAATTCAGTCTCATGCATGCTAGGCAAGTGCTCTATCACTGAGCCACATGCTTAGCTCTTTATACTTTTTCTTTATGCAGATCTATTGATGGTGATATATTTAAAAATTATTTAAAAGATGTTTAATTTAAAATAAAGTTTCATATTAGTTTGTTTCTCTTAAAATTAATGCTATGCCCATAAGAGATTTTAAATATGTATTTGTTAGCCGGGTGCAGTGGTGCACACCTGTAATCCCAGCACTTTGGGAGGCTGAGACAGGAGAATCACGAGTTCAAAGCCAGCTTCAGCAACAACGAGGCACTAAGCAACTCAGTGAGACCCTGTCTCTAAATAAAATACAAAATAGGGCTGGGGATGTGGCTCAGTGGTTGAGTGTCCTTGAGTTCAATCCCTGGTACAAAAAAAAAAAAAAAAAAAATATATATATATATATATATATATATTTATTTGTTGATTGAATAATATATCAAATATATAAAACATTATAACAATACCTGTGGATATTTATTTGTTGGTTTGTTTGTTTTTGGTGCTGAAGATTGATCTCAGAATTTTGTGCATGCTAACTAGATACTCTACCACAGAGCTACACCCCCGTCCCTAATGATATTTAAAAGATAATCCAATGCAAAGGCTGTTCCATAATGTTATTAGAATGTCCATCTGTTAATTATTCAGTCTAATTTTTGTCAGGGTGAAATTCACATATTTGCTTGAAATCAATATAAATATGAATAAATATCATATGCATTTATGTTGATGCAGTTTGTAAAAGTAATAAACACAAAATTAGATTGGGTGTTGTTTAATTACATTTTTTTGAAGCCTTGACTACAATACAGAAACCCTCTGATATATCCTTGAAGTGTAGTAATCAGTTTCTACTGTTCCAGTGAGGGCATCTTTTCATTCTAGACATTAAACTATAGTGATATATTCAGAGAAATTAGTTCTAGTAGCTTTGAGAGGTTGCAAAAGGAATAATTAGAACACTGGTCTAAACAGCCTGAACTCTCTAGCTCAGAAACAGATGGCTGCATGTGTGAGTTTTCTAAATGGTGAAGATATTCAAGGAAGCCTCCAATTACTTATTTATATTAAGCTTCAGGTTATGGAAGAAAGAAAGGGAAATAAAGTGTTAATGTTCTTAATAGGGACATTAAAGCTATCATTTACTTTTAAAAGATCTAACTAAGAGGAAATGCAAAAAATAAGAAAAACATCCAGTAGAGCCTTATACAGTGAATAGCTGCTGCACCCATTGTAAATTTTACTTTTAAGGTCTTGGGTCCTTTAACCGATTGCATTTAAGCAGAAAGCACAAGCAAATATGTCTTGTTGTAAACAAAGAAACAGATTTAAGTTAATGCTAATGTGTTCACAGCCAGAGCCAAAAGCTTTTCAGGGTTATTATAACACACTGGGCTCCTGGCCCATCCATCTAAATGTCTAAAGTAGACTGAAGTTATGGATCAGTCCATTGTATACACCATTCCACATGAGAGCCAGATGCTACTGTTTACTGTGCTAGTGACTTAACCAGAGTCAGTGTGAAATCTGAGATCACTATTTGGGGTCAATGGAAGCTATACATAAAAAAAATTTATTTTTTCTGTCATGGATTTAGGTTCCTATAGTTCAATCTGTTTTGATTAGTGCTATTGTTTTGGGGTTTTTTTGGGCAACAATTTCTTAAACCTCATATATACCCTTCTGTCTAAACTGCTTAAATGGAGAGCTTCCTTATGAAATTGTTTGCTTATTGTCTTTTGGACCTTGGGTGTGATGTAGGTCTTCCATATATTTTTGTTCTTTGTCTTTTGCATAGAAAAGAAACTATGAAAATCTGCCTGCATAACATACCACATTTGAAAATGTAGCTACCCCACACTCAGCCTTTGAGATGATTTGCTGGAAAACCAGTTCTGTGTATATTGATTTAGAAAAAGACTATCTGCTGTCCTCAGTGGGAAAAAAAATTCCATTATTTAGGACCCAGAACTGAAGGCTAGAGATGTAGTTCAGTGGTAGAGCACTGGCTTCCCATGTGCCTAATCCCCAGCACTGCGACCGAGAAAAAAAAAGGCCCAGTGTTGACTTTCTTGACATCCTTAGATCCTTTATTCCTTCACCCTGCCCATTTGGCTTGAGCCCTTTTGTGTTAGTCAACTTTGCTTTGCTGTGCCCAAAATACCTGACAAGAACAACTTAGAGGAGGGAAAATTTATTTTGGATCCTGGTTCCAGAGGTTCAATCCAAGGTCAGCTTTTGCTCTGGGCCCAAGGTGATGCAGGGCGTCATGGCAGAAGGGCATGCTGTAGAGCACTGTTTGGTTCACAGAGGTCAGGAAGCAGAGAGAGAAAAAGAAGGGACTGCAAGGAAGATAAACCCTTTCAGGGCATACCTCCAGTGACCCCCTCCCACACCCCACTTGCCTACAGTTACTGCCTAGTTAGTCCATTCAAACTAGGATGAACTGATTAGGCTACAGCTCTCACAATCGAATAATTTCACCTCTGAACATTCCTGCATTAACATAGTTTTGGGGGCACACCTCATATCCAAACTACAATGGCTTTTCATCAGACCAAACTCTGTTTTTGAGGAAGTATCAAAATTAAGAGTCCAGCCAGGTGCAGTGATGCACGTCTGTCATCCCTGAGACAGGAGAATTGTGAGTTCAAAGCCAGCCTCAGCAATGGTGAGGTACTGAGCAACTCAGTGAGACCCTGTCTCTACATAAAATAGGGCTGGGGATGTGGTTCAGTGGTCAAGTACCTCTGAGTTCAATCCTTGGTACCAAAAAAAAAAAAAAAAAATTAAGAGAGTCCTTCCTGCTTCTGCTGTTTCCTCAAGTACAAAGGTGCTGTATTTGGGGGGTAATGTGTTCTGACCCCTATCACTGACATATACTGAGTACTTCCCATGTGTCAGACCATGTGCTGATGGTCCATTTATTTGTGGACATTTCATAGATGGTAAGTTGAATGTGCCCAAAGCATATGACTTGTCAATGGAGATTCCAGGCTGGTTTTTAAAAATCACAGGCTCTGTCTCCTATGAACTATTGTTCTCACTACAAATTCCTATAGAGTTGTGGGCATAGACAAGAAGTCTGAGACAGAGGCCTCTTAATCTATATACAATACACAGATTTGGTGAAAGGGTTGGTGATTTGTAGATAACGAGAAAAAAAAACCTTTATTTTGAATTAGGTTTGTTATTTTAAATTTTGGCTTAGATTTAAGTGTGTTAATTGTGGTGTGATATGGTTAACATTATGGGAAATACTTAAAAATAATACATGCTTATCGCTTCTCCTCTAGGTATCTAGAAGACAGTCCCCACAGCAAGTTCTTTTTATTCCCCCTGCAGCAAGTTCTTAATGCAAATATCAGAATTTTACAAAATTATAGGAATTAATTAATTAATTATTTCTTCTTTGACGTAATGGACATCAAAGGGTATCACATGTGAGCTATATTCCCAAGCTGAGGGCTGCCTCCTCCTCCTCCTCTTTCACTTTCCTATATCAATTTAATTTAAACACAAAGAATTATTTTTCTTTCTGTAATGGAAAATGGTTCAATAATGCTGAACACAAGTCACTGAGTAATGCAAGACCTTTACATATGAAGCAAAATTATTTTTTTTAAAAAAAGCAAATGAATAAAGGCTATATAAAAAAGGGACCAGGAATCTATAAGCTGATTCAAAAAATACAGAGTTAATAAAATCTGTGGTGAAACTAGAACCACTGCTGTTTTGAAGAAGGGCTATCATACAACATTCAGTGAGCTGCAGATGAATTGGTAGACATATGTCTATACATAAATTTCAAGTCACTTTTGCTTGTGCAGAGTCATCCAGATCTTTCCAAGACTGAATGGGCAGTACTATGACTTTGTTCCTTTTCCATATTCCTGAACAAGCCTCTATGAAGTTCAACTCCTTTTTCTCCCCACATTTTTTCCATTGGCGCATTATAGTTATATATAATGGTGGGATTCATTTGTACATATTCATACATGCACATAATATAACAATATAATTTGGCCAATGTCACTCTTCAACACTTTCCCCCTCTGAAGTTCAGTTCTTGATGAGACACAACAGCAGTTCTTTAGGAGCCAACATAAGAGACAGGTGGTTCCAATTTCCTGATGAGAAACACAACTTGCCATCTACAGCAAAATATCAAAATGGACAAGTCCTTTTTTCTTCCTCCTTCTGATTATGTACAATATGTTTTCTTTCAAGACGGCTATCCCCAGTCACACTTGTTCCTTCACAAATCCAGACCTTGAGGGGATATGAAGGAGACCAATGTCAAGAAAAGAAAATTCAATTCAGAAATGAAGATAACAGGAAGATATACAGTACATTCCAGAGCATTTCAATGTCTGTGCTACAGTACATTTTAGTGTACTACTATGGTCTGCAGATTAATAGTGGCAACTTGAATTTGAGCACCACCTCTGTAACTTTCCCTCAGAGACTAATATTATTGGGTTCTATAATACAGGAAACATTAAGCCAACCCTAACATGGAGATCGAAGCTGAGTTGAAAAGAAGGTTTGCATCATGTTATAGTCTCAAAAAATATTTTGTCCAGAAAAAACTCTTGTTTCTCCATATTGTATATCCTAACTTACTAAAACTTAGCTGATAGACATAAAATAGATTAATTTGAAGTTACTAATTCTAATACTACAGAATTTTAAAGGCTTTTTCCTGATATTGTATGATATTCAATTTCAGAATAAACTAAGTCCTGTGAGAACATTTGGCCCAGATGTTACTAAAAATAATTGTTGCTCTAAGATTTCACACAGAGAATAACATTCCATGTGCTTCTACTTGTTATGCACCCCTGCTTCATTTTCCATTTGGGAATGAAAAGAAGAAATTTGGAAAAATATTTTTAAAGGATATGTATTGTTGCTTATAAGCTCCAGTATGTTGCTTCAGTTAATTTTAAGTCATTGGGTTAAAGAGCCAACTATTATATGTGTGTTCAGGCACTCATCTGTTTAAAATTATTTGAAGCTTAAGTTAGGAAAAAGTAAAATCTCCTTAAAGACAGCTAGCAGATATCTCAGTACATGTTAGTTCTCAACACCTAGGTGAGCAAGCAGGTTGTAAGGACAGACAGTGATCTGTCGTGGCTGTATTGTAAGGGAAGTCTCCTTGGGACTTATGTCACTTTGAAAGGTGGTCTTGGTTTCAGTTTGAACCACCGGAGAAATAAACAGAGAGGTTTATGCTGTTGGGACAATGAAGGGGGTGTAGCTGAGTGGTAGAACGCCCCTGGGTTCAATCTCAGTACTAAAAAAATATCACTACAGTTCCATTGTCATGTCTCAGAAAATTAACTGTTTTTTATTTTTATTTATTTTTTGGTATCGGGGATTGAACTCAGGGGTAGTTGACCACTGAGCCACATCTCCAGCCCTATATTGTGTTTTATTTAGAGACAGGGTCTTACTGAGTTGCTTAGTGCCTTGCCATTGCTGAGGCTGGCTTTGAACTAGGGATTCTCCTGTCTCAGCCTCCCAAAGTGCTGGAATGACAGGCGTGTGCCACTGCGCCTGGCTAACAGTAATTTTTAATATAATCCAATATCCAATCATCTTTCAGTTCCCCTTATTTTCTCAAAACTGTCTTCTTGTAGTTGTTGTATAACTAAAGATGAACTAAGTCTGCATGGGGTATCTGTTTGATCTTTTTTTTTTTTTTTGGTACTGGGGATTGAACCCAAGGGTGCTTAACTACTGAGCCACATCCCCAGCCCTTTTTAAAAATATTTGTTTACAGACAGGGTCTGGCTGAGTTGCTTAGGGTTTTGTAAAATTGATGAGGTGGACCTTGAACTATGATCATCCTACCTCAGCCTCCTGATCTACTGGGATTTCAAGTGTGCGCCACTGTGCCGGGTTTCTTTTTATCTGTAGTAATTCTCTTCCTTTAGAAAACCATTTATCTGTCGAGAAGTCTGGTCTTTTATAGAAGCTCCACTTCCTGGATTGGGCTGATTGTTTCCTCTGGGTACAGGTTAAGCACTCTGGCAGGAGTCCTCCACCGGATGGCGCTTGCACTTTCTTATTGCTCTATCACCACAGGGAGCCCTTTAAGTGATTTAGGAGAGGAGTTCGGTGGTGTCAGTCTGATCAGCCCATTATAAAGTTCCCCAGCAATATTTCACCTTATGTTTCTGGCATCCAACAATTATTATGGCCTAAGTCCATTATATCCATTAAGGACTGCAAAATGATTTTCTAATTCTTCCATTCTTTTTGCATTTATTACTTGAAATTGTTCCAAAGGAAGTTCCCTTCATATCAACTAGTTGATAAGCCTAAGTACAGTTGGCTTATGCTTTTTTTTTTTTTTTTTTGGTACTGGGGATTGAACTCAGGGGCACTCAACCACTGAGCCACATCCCCAGCCCTATCTTGTGTTTTATGTAGAGACAGGGTCTCACTGAGTTGCTTAGCACCTCACTGGGAGGCTGGCTTTGAACTCTCGATTCTCCTGTCTCAGCTTCCCGAAGTGCTGGGATTACAGGCGTAAGCCACCGACCCGGCTTGGGTTTATGCTTTTCAAAGACTACATAGTATTCTATAGTACTGTAATTATACAGGTCCCTTATTTAAGGATATTTAGAGTGTTTACTTTGCTATATATTTTTTTGGTTTATTTAAATATTTTCCCTAATGTATTTATATATATTAAACGGTAAACTTTGGAATTTTGTTTATTTAGTAATTTATTTTGTAGTACTGAGGATTGAACCTCATAGCAGAGCACATATATTATTCATCTACATCTCAAACTTAAGTTTTGAGACAGGGTTTCGCTAAATTGCTGAGGCTGACCTCGAACTTGAGATCCTCCTGCCACAGCCTCCTAAATTGCTGGTATTACAGGTATGCACCACCATGTCCGGCTAAACTATGGAATTTTAATAGTAAAATAATTATTGGACTTTTTTTACTCTGTGCATGTTAATATGGTATACATATAAGACAGACCTGTACTTTAACCCTGAATTAATTACCTATTAATCACATGACCATAGGCAAATTATTCTTTTTTTCTTTTTTTCAAAATTATCCTTCCTAAACCTCATTTTCTTTAATCATATACTGGGAATAATGTTATCTGATTCATGGATTATTTTAATGATTAAATAAAATAACCTGTCTAAATGTTTGCTCAAGTGCCTAGTACGGAGCTAGTGCTCAGTCAAGTAAGGACGCAGTGGAACAGCACAGGCAAAGCCACTGGACAGAATCTGGCCAATGGGGCCTTCATCAATAGTGCTACGCTTCCTCCTTCCTTCACTTTTCCCCAGTCTGAGCAGTAACAAAGATTCTTTCCCTAGGCTTTTTTCAAGAATATAAATAAATAGATAAATAAATAAATAAATAAATAAATAAATAAATAAATAAATAAAAGTAAATCCCAGCTGCCCTGAACTTTTTGCTGTGAAAGGCCATTCTGTCATTAGTCTGTATGGAGTCCCATCTGGTGGGGCTTCCCATCCCTGGAGACCTTGATGCATATGGGGAAAGGCCTATTCTTCAGAGTGTCCTGCTCCAGAAAAGACCCCATAGAATGCAAACCGCGCTGCTTCTTAACCTTGAGCTGTGCAAATAGGATGTGTGTTCCTCTCTTTCTCTGCATTCCTTCCCTGCCTCAACTATGGCTCCCAGTTCATTTTCAGGGCTAGAGATTTGTCCTGATGGAACTCTGCTGAATTACTCTTAGGGTTCTGACTAAACTCATTGTAAGCACTAAAACTAAATAGGATCATGACTAATATTCTCATACTTTACTGTAGACCAAATGGCATTTGCTTTAAAGGGACTATACTATCTTTTCTAACAACTCTTGAGAATTTGTGTTCTTATGTCTTGATATTTTTTGCTCCTATAAGTTCTTCATCTTTGTAACATCTTTGGCCTTATCTCTGTTCCCCTTTTTCCCTCTATCTAACTATAGCCTGTTTTTCTTCCTTCCTCTATGGACATTAGGCTTCTGGTATCTTCTTCTCTTCTTGCTTTCTACTTTCATCCTATCATCTTTCACTTCTCAAAAGCACCATCTGTCCATGAAGTGAGAAGATGTTTTGCACCCTCCCTGGATAGCACTTTGTCCCTGTGATTGATACAGCCATTCTTTACAGCATTATGTCATTGCTTTTCCCTGTGTTCCTAGGTAACATCTGACAAGCAGTATATTTGCATTCACGGATCCCAAGTTTTTAGATATACCAAATTCAGAAAGGTAAAGTGATTGGAAAAGATGTGCTGAAGATAACCTACAGTTGGCACAGGAGACTGAAAAAGGATAATTGGCTTCCTGATGCTTAGGATCAGGCTGCTTTTCAATGAAATCTGCTGAAGGAGTGTGCACATATTTCAGGAACAGACTGGAAAACAGGAGCAACTTTTGGTCATTCTAGTGTGTGCCTTCTGTCTATTTTGATGTAAGGTTATCTTGAGTGTGTGCTGACTTTTCGAAGAGATGTTAAATATTTTGACAAATTTGAATGGTTGTCCTAAAGTATTAAAGTGTGTCTTGGTTAAGATGAATGCCATCCAGTATTAATTGAAACTTGGAATATTAGAAATTTTCATAGAATGGCACACTGTCTTAAAGGACTAGTAACATATAAATTAAAGGAGAGGGATAAGATATATCTCAGTGATAGATTGCTCGCCTAGCATGCACAGGACCCTGGGTTCTAGCCCCAGAACAGCAAAAACCAAAATGAACACCCATAAATTAATTAATTAAAGGAGAAACATCTAAGAACAAGGACATAGTTTATTTTTTCAATTATTTTACAATTAGTCCATGACAAGCTAACTCAAAGTTCAGGGACCTAGTGTTAAGGCTAGAAAGATCCACTGTGTACTCTTCGTCCTGGATGTAGAGATTTTTTTTCTTTGTTTTGATTGAAGGATGACTTTTAAAAGAATTATATGTAGCAGTTGAAATTTTACCTTCTACATCCTTTACGCCTGGGACTTTTTTAGGGGGAAACCTCTTTAAAATGCCTATTTGTGATCTTTCCCTGCCAATATTGTACTTCTTTGTGGAGCAATGGGTATTGTATTGCTCTGTGGAGCAATGGGTTGTTGTTCCCACCTATGAAGGGCAAATGTTTTCCCTCTTGCTGTCATTTATTCAACAATAATGCATTAAGAACCGGAAACTATCACGCTCAGTGAAATGAGCCAATCCCCAAACACCAGAGGCCAAATGTTCTCTTTGATATGTGGATGCTAACACACAATAAGGGATCAGGGGAGGGGGAGGAGAATAGAAGTTCATTCAATTAGACAAAGGGGTATGAAGGGAAGGGAGGGGGTATAGGAATAGGAAAGACAGTAGAATTGAATCAGATATAATTTTCCTATGTTCATATATGAATATATGACCAGTGAAACTCATCATGTACAACCACAAGAATAGGATCCTAATTAGAATAAGTGATATGCCATATATGTCAAAATATACTGTCATATATATTTACAAAGAATAAATAAAAAAGTATTAAGCAACTACTGTTGCTAGCTCTGATGCCTTGGGCTGGAGGTACAGAGATGAGTGAGACATAGTCCTGGTTCCTTTCCTTCCTCCAGCAGCTGGTACAAAGTTGAGCATCTCTGCTTGGATGAGCAGGGTTCCTGGAGTGTAGCTTGTAGACCACCTGCAGAGATTCTCCTGGAGCTCTGTCTCTTCTACTGAGTCAAAATCTGAGGAGGCTTAGGAATCTGCATTCTCCCCTGGTAACTCTTGTGGACTGGCCTAGAGCATGGCAGAAAGGAGGTGGATGATGGAGAGAGTGTCAGCTGGCATGGATGGAGGAAATGCAGTCCTCAGATGCAGCTTTCCACTCAGCATTAATATTATGGGGTGCTCCTTAGGAAGGCTACACTTAGCCCACCTTAAAAAAGCTTAACCTCGTGAAGAGGGTTGGGTTCATTGCTGAAGTGCCTGTGTAAATTCTGAGAAATTTATGAATTCTGTTCTCTAGAAAGTCAATAGTCCTGGATGGAGGGGAAGATTAGGTAGGGAGTGGTGGGAGAGGAATTAGAGCCAAGGTTTAAGTTCCTAGAAGGTTCATAAATGTAGCCAGCAGTATCAAAGTGCAGCTGACAGCTAATATTGTTAAGATTCATTTAGGAAGAGAAATATGCAAAGATAAAACAGTAAGAACTAACAAACTCATATGGAGTTTCTTGCTATGCTTAGGTGCTGTGCCAAGCGCTTTACATATATCCACGTATACAATCCTAATAACAGTCCTAAGAGGTGCGTGCTAGTACTATCAACTTCATGTTACAGACAGGGAATCAGAGAAGTTAAGTAATTTGCTCAAAGTCACCTAGCAGGGCTAGAATTCCAAACCAGGTAGTGTGGGGCAGAATGTACGCTCATCACCACTCATTCAGTTGCCTCTCAGAAGCATCGTCATTTAAAATGGTCAAAGTAGAGGTTAGTAGAATTTTAACTCAAATCTTTCCTACAGTTCTATTTGAGCATTGATTTCTTTTAGCTTCACTAAAATATTTTCTTTCGCCAAAGAGCTGCACAAAGGACACTTCCGGAAGTACTGACAACTGCCCTCGTAAATGCCTTTAGGGCTGGTTTCTTCTCTTTTAGAGAAGAAATTACATATTCCTGTTTGCTGTTAACCTTATAATCTAGATGCATATGAAAACCCCCTTTATGGCAGATCTGGTCCTTCACTGCCCCAAGTAAAAGACTGGATGTACTATTTTTAGAAACCCAGCCACCACATCTTAGTCTTTAAGCAAGTGTGTGATAAAAGAAAAAACTCACAATGCATATTTACAAAGCTGAACAACTTTTCAAATTATTATTATTGTTAAAATTTTACTCTTAGATGGAGGCTTTAAAGGTACTCATCTTGTGTGGTCAGTAAATGTGTGTAATTAATAACAAATGAAAAAATGTTGACAAGGACATATATGTTTGAGATGAAGCTAAGCTTCTTCAAAGAAGAGTTATTTGATTTGAGAAGGTTTTTGGAAACTATGGAATGTCTTTTCATATTGTCCCAGATGAAGGATGCCAGGCTTGAAACAATCTTTATTCATAGGGAAATTGGTAAACTATAAGATTATTCTTCTTTGGTGGAATGAGGAGCAAGAGGCCTTCTGTTTCTTGGAAATATGCTCAGTGGCCTAATAACTTGTCCCCCCCATCCTTTGAAAAACTACACTCACAAAACATTCTATATCCAATTAAATCATTCTTAGGTGTAGGTTTGCTGCATAAACCTTATTATCCCACTTAATGAATACCCTTGCCTAGCCATCTGTGGCTTTACTGAAAGACCAGTTATTTTGCGCTGTGGGAAGATGTATGAATGTTTCACAGGTCAGGAATGACCATAGATCCCATTGAAAATTCAAACCAAAACTATTTTTATTAATTTAGACTAATCATTTTTCTATTAAAATAATAGGTACTTTGTATAAAAAAGTCAATATAGGAAGACATGTTTGAGTAAGAGGTGAGTGATCTTTACTCCAAATTATTATTATTATTATTTTGCATTTCTGGATATTAAACCCAGGACTTTGAATATACTGGGCAAGTGCTATACCACTGAGCTACCCCCTCCAGCTCTTAAAATTTTCCATGTCAACAGATGCATGTTGCATCTCTTAAAATACTGTTCAAACTGAAGAAAGCAATAGACTTTACCTTTGAAAGATAGATTCATGATTCATAGGAATTATTTCTTTACCAGCCAGGTACAGTGGTGCTTGCCTGCGATCCCAGAAACTCTGGAGGCTGAGGCAGGAGGCTTGCAAGTTTGAGGCCAGACTGGGCAATATAGGGAGATACTGTCTCCCCCTGCAAAAAAAAAGGGCGGGGGAGGGGCTGAGTTATAGTCCAGTGGTAAAGTGGTAAATCCCTAGTACTAAAAAATTTCTTTACCTTAAACTATTTAAAAGATTATATTAATATTCCAATTGCTGCTGTAAGAAAATTCTACAAATTTAGTGGCTTAAAACAACACAAATTTATTCTCTGACAGTCTGGAGATTAGAAGCTCAAAATGAGTTTCGCTAAGCTGAAGCCAAGGTGTCTGAAGAACTGTCGCCGCTCTGAAGGTTCTAGCAGAGAATTTGTTTTCTTCTTTTTCCAGATTTCAGAGTTGTTTTCCTACCTTGATCCCCGGCCCTTCCTCCATCTTCAAAGCACATTACTCCGACCTCAGTTGTCATTACCACTTTGATCCCCCACCCCGTAGAACCCTTGTGATGTGTTGCCTACCTGGATAATGCAGGATAATCTACCTTCTAGAAAACTTCAATTTAGTCACATCTGCAAAGTCCCTTTTGCCTTGTAAGGTATAATTGATGGATTCCAGGGATTAGGAGGTAGACATCCTTGGACAATTAGCATTATCCAGATATTCGACTCAGATTTGCTAAGGGATTTTGTTTTGACTTTAATTCATATTAAAGTCACACTTCTTCCTCAATTCTCTTTTCTATTTTCACCCAAATAATAAAAGCTCCATTAAGGTCTTATATTTTATCTATCTGAGAACTCTCAACAGGGATATAAAGAGGCCCCAAGAGCAAGATTTTCAAACTAAAATGAAATGTTAAGATGTTCTGTGTTAGAAAATATTAAATGCAATAATCATTTCATAATCCATCCTACCCATCCTTATCTTTAATACACATTAGTATATGGGAAAGGTACCAAGAATTCTATTGTCTATGATTCTATGTTTATGTCTATGTCTTTTTCTTTCTTTCCTTCCTTCCTTTCTTTCTCTTTCTCTCTCTCTCTCTCTCTTTCTTTCTTTCATTCTTTCTGTACTCGGGATTGTACTCAGGGCCTTGAACATGCTAGTCAAGTGCTCTACCACTGAGCCACATCCCCAGCTCTTAGAGCTGATGCTAAATGTCTCTTAAATCAAAATTTTCCTTAATATTCTTTCTCTAATATCTATGTGGAACTTAGTTTCTTTAGACTTTAGAGCAATAATCTTTCCAAACTGGATAGTAAGAAAAAGTTATGTTTCTGTAAATATTTAGAATACTATGCTATGCATTATATAATATATATATATCCTATGCATACTATATATATGTGTGTATATATATGTATTTATATTTTTTACTAAGACAACACAACAAAGTTATTCTGAAAAGTAAAGTAATATCTTGAATGCTTTTCAAGATGTATAGAAAAATTTTCTTTATGACTACTATCTCAGAATCACAAGACTGGAATATATCTGTAAAAGTTATATTTGAGATGACCGAATTATGTTGTATCCATGTGTGAATATGTAACAGCAAATCCCACTATTACATATAATTATAATGCACTAATACAAATAAATAAAAAAATACAGTGCAAAAAAGAATATAAAATGCAAAAAAAGTTTTATATATCTTTTCCCTATTTTGGGGACAGTACTGCCTCTGAAGTGAGCCAGAATGGTAAATAATAATGTATACTGAGTTACCTAACAGCTCCAACCATGCAGTGAAGTGGGGTTTAGCCTTCTCTGTCCTTAGTGTAGATTGGCACTGCAATCTTTGCCAGATAAGATTTTCATTGCACTCTATTATTACAGCAATCACATCTTACCATGCATTATTAATTATTCTATGGATTACCTATACCACAGTAAAGTTCTTGAGGGTAAGAGCCATCTCTACATCTATCACTGGTACAGAAGCTATACTAGCATTTGCAAATGCATGTCTTAGAATGGAAATCCTCACAGTATCAGGTGTGTATTTCAGTCATTCATCAGTTGATCTACCCATTTATATTCTTCCCTGCTTAAAACTTGAGGAAACTCATAAAGATACATATAGAGCAAGGAAAAAGCTAAATTAAAAATAGATTAATATAGCTAAGGCGAAGATAAGGATTAGGAAGTAGAATGGATTTCGGAGTGAGTCTAGTTATGAAAAATATATACCTCAAAACTTTATGCATTTTCAGGGGAAGGACATTGATTTGTTGCTAAACTTCCTAGGTGTCAATGAAAGAAGCAATTGGTTATTTGATTTTCAATATCTGTAAAATGATGACATTGTTTGCTTACAAAAAACATGGAACCAGGATCAACAAGCAGTTCATGTCATGGGCTGAGGAGAGAAATTTACTGTGTAATAAGAGGAATAATGCATTCAACTCATCTTTATTTGTTTATTTTTTAAATATTTTTTTAGTTGTCAATAGACTTTTATTTTATTTATTTATATGTGGTGCTGAGACTTGAACCCAGTGCCTCACACATGCTAGGCAAGTGCTCTACCACTGAGCCACAACCCCAGCCCCATCAACTTATCTTTACACTAAACACATCAATGCATTTCAGAAGAAAATTTCTTATATCTGATGATATAAGAAATTATATGTGCTGATACCATCATGCCATATAAAAAAATACTGTTGTAGAAAGTGGTAAACAGTGATTCATGAAATTCTGTTATGCTAACAAAATTGCAAAACAGCTACCAAATATTTTTTGCAAAAATCTTTAATATGGGTTTAAAATTTCCTTAGGTTAAAAAAAAAAAACTGAGTAATGCAATGTTATCTAATTAGTGGAATAAATAAATTATAACCAATTAGTATAAACAAACATCTGAAGATGTGGTTCCAATATGGATGAACAGCATTTACTTAAGTGTTTTTGACTTTGATATATGACTACAGAATTCAGAAAATAGGACTAGATATTGAAAACATGGACAAGCTAATTACACATAAGATATATTTCTTCCTTTGGTTGCAGTTTACGTTCCTTTTCAGTAGAAGGTACTGACCCTAGTAGAATATAAGTATACCAATTATCTTGGAAAATGATGACTTAAGAGGGAAGTGAGAGAATAGAAACCAATTAGAGAAGTGCATGCACCTGGAGCCCTGTTTGGGGGATGGGAAGGTTGGATGAGAGTGTTGTGAATGCAGGGATGTGGTAGCTGGAAATAGCATATCTTCTGGGAAATTAACTACCACTTACTTCGCTTCATTTGTGCATTCATGGGTTTTGTATAGTCAATATGTATTGAAGGCACACAAATGTCAGTTTGGGAATACCTATATCCACATAAGAATTTACTGAAAAGAGTATAAAAATTTGGATTTCCAAGTTATTTATACATCTTGGGTATTTTTGGAGGGTGAGGAAGGAAGTATTTTCTTAATATTTGAGGTCCTATGGTTAGGATCAAACCTTACCTTGACCTACCTTAAATCTGGTATTATGGCAGAAAGTGGTGTCCAGCCACAGTCAGATAGTATTTGGTACCATCTTTCCTTCCCTTTCTTTATTTTCCTCTTCCTTCCTTTCCCTCCTCCATCCTGCCCCCTACTAACTCCCAAGTATGGGTAATTGAACTCAGGGATACTTAACCACCGAGCTGCTTCTCCAACCCTTTTTTATATTTTATTTGGAGACAGAGTCTCGCTGAGTTTCTTAGGGTCTCACTAAATTTCTTAGGCCTTTGCTAAATTGCTAAATTGTTGAGGCTGAGTTTCAACTTGCAATCCTCTTGCTTTGGCTTCTTGAGCAGGATTATAGGAGTACAGGCGTGTGCCACAGTGCTTGGCTTGGCTTTTTTTTTTTTTTTTTTGGTG
This sequence comes from Geosciurus inauris, assembly GCA_004024805.1. Lineage (NCBI taxonomy): Eukaryota > Metazoa > Chordata > Mammalia > Rodentia > Sciuridae > Geosciurus > Geosciurus inauris. The sequence continues at coordinate 20,200 of PVHX01008523.1, read as the reverse complement.
CTGGAGGTTGAACCCAGGGGCACTCCACCACTGAGCCAGCTCTATTTTGTGTTTTATGTAGAGACAGGATCTCACTGAGTTGCTTAGTACCTCACGGTTGCTGAGGCTGGCTTTGAACTTGCGATTCTCCTTTCTCAGCCTCCCTAAGTGCTGGGATTACAGGCTTGTGTCACCGTGCCCGACTTTTTTGAGCCGGGGTCTCTCTAAGTTGCTGAGGCCAGCTTCAAACTATGTCAGGTTCCCGAGTCACTGGGATTACAGGTGTGTGCCACCATGCCCAGCCTTATTTGGTTTCTAATTCCTTTGAGTCAATAGGTTTTAATTTGGCTTCATAGTTAGGGTTTATTAAGCCTACATTAAAAAACTCCTAAACTTGACCCTCAAGATACTTTCCCCAGCTCTTCTCTTTTTACTTCTTGAAACAGAAGCTTTTCCCAATTGCACTTGCTCCTTTCCTTCCCTTTAACTTTTAATAAAATGTCGAGCCACTCTTCTACTTCACTGACGTTGTTCCGGTGAAAGTCACCAAGTTCATTCATTAGTTTCTTCTTAATCTTCATTTTAGTTTCCTTCTGTCCCATTTTGCGTTTCTAAATTGGCCTTCCTTTCTGAAGCCCTCTCCTCTTTCTTGATCTCCTAACTGCCCTGTGGCTGTTTCTTTTCAGTCTCATAAAACAAGCTCCACTCTCCTTTTTAAATTTTTTAATTAATTTTTTATTTAGAGACAGGGCCTTGCTAAGTCGCTGAGACTGGCTTTGAAGTCTTGATCTTCCTGCCTCAGCCTCCCAAACCATTGGGATTACAGGCGTGTGCCACTGTGTCCAGCACTCTATTCTCCTTTTAGAGGTTGCTGTTCATTATCTTGCTCCATGTTACAGTTTGGATATTTGGTGTCACCCCACTCCCCAAGCTCCTGTGTTAATGCAGGAATATTCAGAGGTGAATGATTGGATTGTGAGAGCTGTAATCTGATCAGTCCATGTTAGTTTGAATGGACTGGGTGGCAACTGTAGGCAGGTGGGACAAAGGTGGTGGAGATGGGTCACAGAGGGCACGCCCTGGAAATGTTCATCTTCCCTTCTGTGCCGCCACCTCCTGCTTCCTGGTTGCCTAAGTGGAGCAGCTTCCCTCTGCCACACCCTTCTGCCATGAAGCTCCTCCTCCTCTTGGGCTCAAAGTGAAATCGGCCAAGCATGGACTGAACTTCTGAAACTGTGAGCCAAAATAAGCTTTCCCTTCTCTATGTTGTTCTTGTAGGATATTTTGATCACAGTGATGTAGAGTTGATTAATACTGATTAATATACTACCCTACATTGTGTGTGTGTGTGTGTGTGTGTGTTTGGTACTGGAGATTAAATCCAAGGGCACTTTACCACTGAGCTACATCCTCAGCCCTTTTTCATTTTGATAGAGGATCTTGATAAGTTGCTTAGGCTGGACTCAAACTTGCGATATTCCTGCCTCAGCCTTTCAAGTTACTGGGGTTTACAGGTGTGTGCCACCAAGACTGGCTCCCCTAAATTTCCTCCGTCCTTTCCTTCCTTCCTTTCTCCCTCTCCCTCTTCCTTTTCTTTTCTTTTCTTCTCTCTCTCTCTTTTTTTCTACTAGGGATTGAGTTCAGGGTCTTGTCCATGTTAGCTATACCAATAGAGCCCTCCCCTAAGTTTTCTTTCTTTTCTTTTTTTTTAAAAAATTTTGTTGTAGTTGTAGATGGACAGAGTCCCTTCATTTTATTCATTTATTTTTATGTGGTACTAAGGATTGAACCCAGTGCCTCACACACGCTAGGCAAGTGCTTTACCACTGGACTGAAGCCCCAGCCCCTCCCCTAAGTTTTCTTTCCTTCTTTTCTGCGTGAGCTCCTTCATCCTCATGTTTCAACTAGTAGGCTGATGACCCCTGTACTGGTCAAAGTGAAACCAAGCTGCTGCAATAAGAGGTAGATGGGTCTTTCTGCTCTATAAAATCATCAAAGAACTCAGTTTTCTTTTCCTCTTTTCTTTCTTTCTTTTCTTTTTTCTTTGGTACCCGGGATTGAACTCAAGGATACTCAACCACTGAGCCACATCCTCAGCCCTATATTGTGTTTTGTTTAGAGACAAGGTCTCACTGAGTTGCTTTTGTTGCTCTACCATCCCCTAAGGTATTGTCCTTAGCTGCACAATTCAAAGTACTTTAACAGCATCATGACTCAGAAAGTGAAGATCAAGATTTCCCTTGTAAAGAAGTTGTACACAATGGTTCTGCATTAATAGCATATAGTCAGGTGTAACTTCAAGAGAGGCTAGGATAAGAGTGGCCACATCCTCTGCAAAAACTACTCATTTAATAACTGAAAGGAAGAAGAGAAGAGGGTATATGGGGCAAAATTATTTGTCTCTATGAAAATACCTTCAGCACCACTCTCCAATGCTCCAGATTTACAGATCCAGCTACTTTATCATACTTCCTTTCGTGTGTCCTGCAGTTACCTCAAACTGCAGTCAAAACAAAACAAAACAAAACAAAACAAAGCAAAGCCGAACCAATTGTTATCTCTAGAGTTTGCTCCCCCTACCACTTTCTCTATTTTAGTGGTATCACTACTCAGTTGCTTGAAGTCATTCATTCTTGATTCTTTTTTTATAACTTACTCCCCACAACACTTTTATCATGGAGTTCTATTTTATCTTAATTCTTGAATCCATCCTATTATCACTGTCTGTATCTAGCTAGACCCCAAACGGCTCTATCTTGTATTCTTTCAGAAGCCTCCTGTCTGGTCTTCAGCTCAAGTTGTTTCCTTAGATGGCATGTCTTCCACTCAGCCACCATATTTGTCTTTTGAAAAGTACATATGAGATGCTTTCATTTTTCTTCTTCTTCTTCTTTTTTTTTTTGGTATAGAGGATTGAACTCAGGAGTACTCGACCACTGAGCCACATCCCCAGCCCTATTTTGTGTTTTATGTAGAGACAGGGTCTCACTGAGTTGCTTAGCTCCTTGCTGTTGCTGAGGCTGGCTTTGAACTCGTGATTCTCCTGTCTCAGCCTCCCTAAGTGTTGGGATTACAGGCATGTGCCACTGTGCCCGGCTCATTTTTATTCTTAAGTCTGTAATGACTTTTCATTTGCTCCTGTTGGTCTTCCCTAAACATTATATTTACAAATGGGACTCTTTTTTGGGGGCCGGGTACCAAGGATTGACTTCAGGGACACTCGACCACTGAGCCACATCCCCAGCCCTATTTTTGTGTTTATTTAGAGACAGGATCTCACTGAGTTGCTCTAGCACCTCCCTGTTGCTGAGGCTGGCTTTGAACTCGTGATTCTCCTGTCTCAGCCTCCCAAAGTGCTAGGATTACAGGCATGAGCCACCGTGCCTGGCTAGAACTCTTTTTTATTCTTGAAATAAATCCTACCAAAGCTCCTCATATATATATATATATATTTATAAAATTGTAGAACTTCTTGAATGGCTATTGTCTTTCTAGTGTAGTTTGAAAATCACTGGAACACTACATTTTAATTCGGATCACTTAGAGCAATTAGAAGATCCTTCCCAACCTAGTCCCAAATGACTTTCCCAAACTTACCTTTGGTCAGTATTCTAATCATTGTCCCTGTGCTGGTCACATTGTATTGATTGCTTCTCTTACATGTAGCAGACAGTTGTGGGTCTGTGTTTGCTGCTTCTCCTTCAGCCTCAAGCCCTGTCTCCCTGTCGTCTATTGGGATCACTATTACTCATCTAAGAGAGCATGATCTTTGGAGGTAGGAAGACCTGGATTAAGATCTCATTTGAAGCTTAGTTTCCTCATTTAAAAAAGTGTATTTAGTAAGAAAATCTGCATAAAGTACTCAGGCCAGAATGCAGCCACAAAGTATCAATTCTTTCCTTCTCAAATGTTACTTCTATTCTGTAGTTTTATTTCTGTGAGTAACAAAGAAAGAAATAATGTTTTCCACTGTTTATTTTTTACAGCATTTTATAATACTTCTATTATATAACTTTTGTTATTATTCTTATGTATGAATGTAGTTGTCTCACCTGTTTGACTTTGAGTCTCTTAAAGGTAGGCATCTTGCTTACGCACCTTTGGTCCTTGGTGTCTGGCAGTAATAGACATCAAATAAATTTCTGTTAAATTGAGTTGCATTGAATTGAACTGAAATGGATTTAGAGTAGAAAAATGAAGGTCAACCTATTTCTTGGCTCTGAGTCACTTTCCGTATAAGCAATGAAATAAGTTTGATGGATGTGCATATGCTGTTTTGTAATGAAAAGGATCAGTCTTCTGATTTTGAACATGAAATAGCAACTGCTGGACTGTGAAACAATCTGCAAAACTGCATTTATCCTGGGGTGTTTTGTTTTGGCATCAGTGGGATAGAATGTTGTTTCATAGTCCATGTTTATTGAACCATGTAAGGGATTTACAGGAGCATCTGTATGGAAGCCAAAGTTAAAGTGGGGCACTGTCCCAAAAAAGTGACATGTAAGACAAATTGATGTATTTAGGCATTTGGAGTTGACAACATAATCTGCTATTTTTATGGAGGACATTCTGGCACTAGGTGTAGAGTGTGTATATATGTGATAAAATCAAGCTCAATATGAACTCCCTCCCACTGCCAACAAATTTATCTTCTTTACTTCTTTACTTCTTTTAATGGCATTTTCAGCTTTTGTATTCTGCAAGTTTGAGATCTTGAAATTACCTCTCATCTCCTATAATTATTAGTTTTCTTTGGACTCGAACTGACAAGTCTCCAACTTGCACATGGCATAATTACATGAGCTAATTCCAATAATAAATCTCTATTATGGAAATATCTGTTTTTATCTGTCTGTTTGTCCATCTATCTATCCTCTTAGTTCTGTTTCTCTGGAGAAACTTAAGTAGTGTGAGGTTAGCTGTTTTTCTCCATATAGCCCCCAGTTTCCTGACTTTGCTTGGGCTGGACTTTTGGCTTGGGATGCATTAGAATCCTTTAATGACTCTTTTTTGGCCATTCATCTCTCCACCACTGTCTGCTCTTACTTCTCTATACTTGCTCTTAGGGAATATAGTTTCAGTTCTGACTTCTATGTTACTAGTTCTTCAATCAGCATCTCTGTGTGATTTCATGGCCTGAAGGACATTACTGAGGTTTTAGGAGACTGATAAATAGTGCTATTCTCCACACCTGAGATCTAAACAGGGAGACCCTAGGAGTAGGACAGATGAAGACCTAAATGCTATCTTTATTACTACTAAAGCAGGAACTGGAAAATGTGGCTATTAGTTGTGGAACATGAGCTTATTAGTACAGAATCTAAAATTAAGACAGCTCCCTTTGAAACTTAAGCAAGACAGAGTAGAGCTGAAAGAACTAATTGCTAAGAGTTTCTATCAGAGATTATGAGAAGAGGAAGGAGCCATGTTTTCCCATCCAGGTTTTGTTCCCAAATTCCTCCAGTTACCTCCCATGGTGAGGAGTAAGCTGGGAGATGGGAAAGAGACCAAGGGGTTCCTTACTGAACCTCCATGCCCAGAGAGGAAACATGGTGGATGGGAGGACACTTTCCATGCCTTCTGCAGGTATCTCCATTCAGGTGACCCACTGTACTCACCATCTTCTTTCAAAGCTCTTTCCTCCTCAGCTATTATGCCACAATTAAATATAATTGTTTTTCTTTGACATGTTTCATTTACTTGTCATTTTCCCAGTATTACTACCACTAATTTTCCCCTCTCAGTACTGGGGATTAAACCCATGTCCTTGGCATGCTAGGCAAGTGCTCTACCACTTGGCTACATCCCTACTCCGCTACCATTAATATTTGATGGACCCTTAGCGACCTTAGATTTGTCAAATCTGTAAGTGTTCTTGGCTTTTGATTTGCTTCCTGAAGAAGGTTTTTCATAAATCTGTGGAAGTTTGGATGAGATTCAAACCTTCACTTAAGTCTCCCTCTGTTGCCCTGATATGCCATATTCTTTTGCAACATTCTCCCTCACACCAACAGCACTTTAGAAAAAGTGATGCTTTTGAAACACACTCTGCTCATTTGCACCATTGCCTAAGTGGGCATTTCACCTGAAAAGCAAACCCTTGACCCTTTGTTTTCAGTTTCCAACTTAACCTCCATCTTTCTTTCCCGGATGGCTCTGTGTATTCTACCCCATATCTCTATGATTGAACCTTAAAATCATTATTTAAAATGAAGAATGTAGTTCTCAAAATGCTCATGTTTTCAAAAAATCTTACCAACTAGTTTTATTGAATTTGGGAGGGATTTTATACTTCTTATATCTACTCATCTTCTCCCCACATGACTAGTATAGGCTAAACTCATAGTAAGTAATTAATAAGTTTATGAATGGATTAATACAGAACATTAGAAGAGCATGAGTTATTTAACATGTGTAAAGTTAAATTTCTAGGCTAAGATGTGAGTCTAATTGTTTTTGGTGCTGGGGATTGAACCCAGGGTCTTGAGCATGCTCGGCAAGTGCTCTACTACTGAGGCACATTCTCAGCCCTCTAGATGTGAGTCTTTTAAAAAAAGACAACAACAAAAAATATCTCCCCTATTTCCTAGTTTGGAATTTCTGTAAATGAAGAGTGTTTATAAAATTCTATTTAAAATGCTTCTGATGTATTTTCATTGGATAATAAGACACTTTTCTTTGTGAATCGCAAGTAAGAGAATTAGAATGGAATGTTGACCAAAAAAAGTGCTCTTATGATAACACATGGCTTTAATCAAGAAAGCATCGGAAGAAATTAGGCAGGAATTTGGATAAAAGACAGATTGTCGACTGGGCTCATTGATTTTAAAAAGAAAACATTTGTAATGCTTAAAGGCATTTTGGGGACCTACTTCTTGGAAATAAAACAAGTTATTTGTTTAAAATGACTCCAATTTGTCTCTGATACATAGAAAGGAACATTTGAATTGATTTGCACAACAGTACAAAACAAATGATGAAAAGTCCAATAAAAACTCTAGAAATATCTACTAGAATGTAGCTATTTTTCTAAAAGGAACTCTTAACAGAGGAAACTTCTCTCTTACCTGTAAGAGCCACAATTGTTTAATAGAAAACAACTGGAGAGAAGTTGATTCCCTAAGCTTTCATTGTTCTTGAATTTCAGTATTTAAAATTTAGCTATTCCAAGTTATATAATCAGTTGAGTCTTCCTTTGGACAGTTTTTTTTTTTTTTTTTTTTTTTTTTAGTTTTTTTGGACAGTTTAGAACAAGACAAAATCTAGGAAAAACTGGAACTGTACTTGATTCATAGGATTTGATGATTTTGGAGAAGTGCCATTTCAAGGAATGGCCACAAGATGGTGTAGAAATAAATGCCTTAAATATACATAAATGCCATTCATTTATTCAGCAAATAAGCATTTATTAATCTCCCACATGCCAGGAAAAATGTTAGACACTGAAATGAGTTAGATAGAATTCTTGTCTTAAGAAGCTAGAGTCTAGTAGAGTTATTTGTACCCTTAAGACAGTAAGGGTAATAGAGTGGTATGAGGGCCATGTTAGAACCATATATGATGAAGAATGGGGATCAAAGGAAGGCATGGCGCTTCTGCAGAAGAGGGATGCAGTGTGGGTTTGTAGGAAATGCCTCTTAAACAGAATCTTACACACTTAGGTGTTTACTAGGAAGTAGACTGGATTATAGCACTGAGGTAAAGAGTATAGAAGGCCTCTTTCAGACAGGGAGATTTATGAGTCAAAGACTCAAAACTTAAGAAACAATCTGGCATGTTTACAGACCTGTAGATAATTTAATATGATTAAGGCATGAGATAGGAGAGCAGACTAATGATAATGCTGGTCAGATAATGGACAGCCTGACATGTGTGCAGGGTGACATGATGGCTTTGTTTTAGGGAGGTCACTTTATTAGCTTAAATGTTGGCAGGAAAGGATACTTACAGTCTCCAGGAGAGAAATGATGAAGGTCAGTAATGTGGGAATGAGAGACTTAAACCCACATAACTCAGTGACTGAATGACTGTCTGGATAAGGAAGAAGAAGTATGAGAAGGCATAAGGAGTTCTGGCTGGAGAGAGTGAATGACATTGGAGCTACAGGAGGAAGACTGGTGTTAGGAGCAAAACATAAGCTGTTCTTTGTGGACCTTGAGGGTTTGGCTGAGGACTAATTGTCCAGAGGTGGGAGGTGGGGTAAGTAAAGAGAATGAGAGGACCACTGAGCCAGAGACAGGTCTTAGCAGGGGACAAATGGGGCAGAAAGGAGGCAAAGCTGTATGATTAAATTTTGAATTTTGGTTATTTGTATTTTTGTATTATTTTTGTCTCTGTGTATTAGAGAATCAGATTGGAGACATAGAGTTAGTACACACACACACAATTTAGATTAATATTTTTAAATATTAAGCTATCAATGATACATTGCAAGTATTGACTTTAATTTCTTTTTTCTTCTTGTGGTACTGGAGATTGAGCCCAAGGACTTGTTCATGCACACTAAGCAAGTGCTCTGTTGAGCTACATCTCCAGCCTTGACTGTGTTTAGTTTCTTAATTCTACAAATACATTTATTGAAAGGCTGCTCACTCTCTGGGTGTGGGCCATGAACTTATACTATACATGACTATATGCTGTTGGGCAAGTTCCTTTTTCTTTTTTTGGTACTAGAGATTGAACTCAGGGGCACTCGACCACTGAGCCACATCCCCAGCCCTATTTTGTGTTTTATGTAGAGACAGGGTCTCACTGAGTTGCTTAGCGCCTCAACGTTGCTGAGGCTGGCTTTGAATTCACGATTTTCCTGTCTCAGCCTCCGTAAATGCTGGGATTACAGGCTTGCGCTACTGCACCCGGCTGCAAGTTCATTTTACTTTCCTCATTCTTAAAATGCAAAAATTTAAGATGAGACTAATACATGATATATGATATTTCTCTTCCCCCCCCGAACTATAGATGAAGCTGACAAAGGATTCAGGCTAATGGATAGCAAAACTTTAGCACCGAAAAAATCTGGGTGAAAGAATGTGGCAAAGCAGTAAGTTTCTTAATGTTCTTTCACTCAGTGTAGACCTCGTAGTAGATTAATTGTTAGCAGAAGCACTTTTTTGCAGTGCTTTGTGAATATTTAGAGCATGTGCCTAGACATGGGGCCCCCTTCCCAGAGGACTGCCGTAGCCTTGTCTGGCACAGGATTCCTGGGGAGTTGCTTACCTCCTGGGAAACCTTCAACAGCAGCACCTTTGGCTCAGAGTTGTGTCCACCTGCATTTTCTTACTACCCACCAGAGTGCTCATCCCAATCTATTGCTAACTGTTATGCCCAGATCATGGAGTTCCCAAAGACCACCAGGGAGACCGAGGCACATATGTAAAAGCAAAGAGCCTTTACTCGGGCTTAAGCTCGGTCTCTCAGACTTCACCGATGCAGCGAGTCTGTGCAGAGAGCCCCGAACAATGGCTGAGCAGGTTTTTATAGGGCGAGGGGACAGGTGGAGGTAGTGGACATGACGTATGCATTGCATCATTACACAAGCACCAATTACAATCGTACAGCACCTATGGTGACAATAGTGACCATTCAGAGTTTGAGGGATATCTGTAACATTTGGCAGGACCCAATCATAGCTTTTGGGAATTTTTTGAAAATGACCAACTACAAGGTGAGTTTAAGTGACTCACGTGGGATTCAGGCAGACTCAGACCTCAGGAATGCCAGGTATGTGATTTTTAACCTCTTTGATTGTCTGCTCTGAGGGTGGTCCCAGAGTGGCGTTAGCCTTGAGCAATGTGAGGCTTTTCCTGGCATCTAAACTCAGGCCTACTAGTCTTTCTGGAGGGTCTGAAGCCTGTCATGGAGTTTATTTAGCTCAGATCTTTCACTAACATTTCCTTTCTATTGCCTTTGCATATTTTATGCATCTGCTAGATAACTTTAGCTATAGTAAGTTGACTGCTTGGGTCTTCCAAGCTATGCCAGCTCTGGTTTTTTGGTAGTGCACTGACAACAGATTGCGTAGGTATTGAGAGGTGCCTCAATTCCTCTTTTTCCCCTTTACCCTATATTTTCAGAGCACAGTTTTGTAAAAAAAAATTTTTTTTTTTTGTCCAGAATACATATGTCAACTTATGGCAGAAATACCTGGCATGATAACTATTATTTATCTAATACTTCTTACACGCCAGACATTGTCTCAAGTGTATTACACCCATTCACTTCAAAACCCTACAGGTAAGTACTATCAGACGTGAGAAAATAGAGGCACAGGAAGGTTAAACACCATCCAAAATTCCACATTTGGGGAGTGACAGAGCCAGCTTCAGAATCAGGCAGTCTGGTCCCAGAGTCCATGAGCTTAATCACTGTGTCCCTTATCTTGTCAACTAAACAGCAGATGGTGAATAACAATGGGTGCACTGGGTAGTAGTAATGGAATAATATCAAGGTCCCAGCAGGATTCTGTTCTTCACAATCCATTTTAGTCATGTATTTATTGAAACAAAGAGAAAGTTAGAAGAGAAGACCAACTTGGCAAAATGATTCTGTTCATGCCTGTAGCTGTGAGTAACATCTTCCAGGACAAAGATCATTTAAAGACAATTTAACTCTTTTATTTCTTTCCTTTGAAAGTTTCCCTTTTCTTGACCTCCTTTCCATATTATAGGTAGATACTCTTTTTTCCCTTTTCTCCTTTTGTGATGCACACACCCCAGAGCTATTTGGTTATTCAACAATTGTCAGATTCTGTTGGAAAAATACTCTCGGAAGCTTCTGATGGCTAATGCCCTGGGGGCCATGGGTCCTTTCCCATCAAACCTTTATATGACAATGAAAGGAAGTCTCAGATTACATTCTGCCATATCTACAAACATTTATCGGCAAGAAGTTCAGAAGCATTCTACAACTTGCTCCTGGGGGTTTACCCCAGTCTCTGCTCTTACTAGAACTTCCCTTTTCATTCTCATCCTGAGATAGGTGTAAAAAAAAGATCACTTTAGCTGGGAGTGGTGGTGCACGTAATCTCAGCAATTTAGGAGGCAGAAGCAGGAGGACCACAAGTTCTAGGCTAGCTTCAGCAACTTAGTGAGGTCCTAAGCAACTTATTGAGGCCCTGTCTCAACATAAAATTAAAAGGGCTGGGGATGTGGCTCATTGGCTAAGTGCCCCTGGTTCAGTCCTGGTTACCCCCCCCCCCCCAAAAAAAAAATCACATCAAAAGGTGATTGAACTAACCTCAGGGTATAGATTAAAACCTGTGCACAGCCATGGCATCCTGATCATTAATGGTGCTGAAGTCTTTTAAAGTAAATGACAAGCAATGTCTATGTTTTACAGTCACTTGATAAAATAGTTTCTGGGTAAAGCAAAAGGAAGGACTTAGCTTTATTCTTGGTTGTACTCTCTCAAAGAATTATAGTTTTATATGAGATGATGATTATTAGTTTCAATATTTTATTAAAATGCTATGTTTTTTAAACTACTGGTATTCTTATTTGGTACCTGGTTCCAGAACCTCCTTTTGAAATTGGGCAAGGGTGAGTAGAGCCCAGTTAGACCCAGTCAGTAACTGGCCTCTGCGGGCTCTTCCTAGCTTCCTGGAAGCCTCTGACCCTTAGAGAACTCTGGAGAACTGTCTGCGCTTAAGCTTTTACCCTTCCATAGTCTTGATTCCTTGCCAGAGTATAAGGGCAACAAATTTGCATTCTGCTGCCTGAAGTCTCTTTGACTACATCCTTGCTCAGAGCAAGTTTGGGTGCCATTGCTGCGTCTGTGACCCCCCTGTCTAGGCCACAACTTCTTTCTAAGGCTCCTTTTTCTGTAGCTGATTTCAAGTTAGATTGTTAAGAGAGCTAGGGATTTGTTTCCTGAATTGATGACCCTTATTACCTGGAAAAGAAAAAAAACGGTGAAGATTTAGTTGCTTACAAATTTGTCTTGGTTTCCATGGTGTTTATTTGTACCTCGCAGATTTGCAGATGCACATTGCTGATTGCTGCTCTACCAATAACACAGTGACCATTCTCTACAAAATAAGGGTGTTGTTTCATTGGTTGGATGGTACATACCAGTAAATCTGATTCATCTTATGGAGAAAATAGCTCTAGTGAAAGGAGGATTCATGTCAATGTGTCATGAGTGCAGTGCTCTGTCACTCAGAGAATAAAACATTTATTGGATTAAGTGCCATTTAGTGTGCTTCCTTTTCTACTCGTTTTCTTACCCACACAGTCATTTGGAGCCAAAATTGTCATTGAGTGCAATCCTAGTTTTTAACAGAGGTTTTTCTTTTTTTATCCTTTTCTTTTAAAATCATTTTTATTTGAACACTGAAAATAATTGAGAAGATTATTTAGCTGGACCCACCCTGCCACTAACTGGAAAAGACACTTGAACCCTCTGGGCCTTAGATTAAGTATCTGGAAAAAATGAAGCAGATGGAAAAAATGATCACAACTATCTTCAGGTCTAAAACTGTATCACCATTTATTTTACAAATAAGATAATACTTGCTAAATTAGGGCTTGCTTAATGAGGTGAGTTGAAAAATACCAGTAACCTATAGAAACAGTTCACATTTGACAGTGGAAGGATTTTAATATTACTATTTTGGGGACTGTAAGTCTTGCTTTCAAGGTTGGGTGACTGGGGCTATTGTGATTTGAGGCCTTTAGCCATAGGGGCTGCCAAAGGGCACAAAAGAATTGCTTCACTGTTAATTTTACTGGACTTTTCTAAGGGTAAACAAACTTCCTTTGACATGCACAAGTTTCCAAAGCTGTGCTTTCCTCAGGGAAGGTAGTTGAAGCTAAAAGGGGCAAAGCTTTTAGATTTAATTCAATGGGTGAACATGAAAGCCATGCATAAATCTTAGAAGAACTATGCTATGCTGGGAGGCAAAGAACTGTGGTTACACTCTGATGTGGGGATATGCAGGAGGAGCCCAGGAGGTCCCTGTGAGGGTGCAAACCAATTAAGTAAAAGTCTTGAACTGAAATTGCTTTTTATCTTCTGGGTGAGAAGCCACAGATTTAAAGAAAAGGGCTATTGTTTGACAAAGACCGAATTAGCCAAGCTACTCTCAAACTCTTGGGTTTGCATCTTATTGTGGAAAGGACAGGGCGAAATTGCCTATGGCCTACTTCTTGGGTTGGAATTCCAAGGAATTTGGCATTTCCCAGGAATACAGAATTGTCCCCAAAGCTGGGTATATCTGACTAACTAGAATTTAGATTGAAACAAACTAAATATGCAATCACTTTAATTTACTGAGGGTTGTCCTAAATGTCTTCTCTGCAAAAGACTTGTTAGTATAAGTTTGTTTTAACCTATTATGGAAAATAGACTCTAGAGCAAATAATATGTGGGTTTCAGACTCAGTGGTATAAAAGCTTAGCCATACACTAAATGAATGTTTGCTTTGAGGCAAGTTACTTGAGCTTGTGTATAAAACGGGATATGCACAAGGATATCGAAAGGATTAAATTAAATTTACTGACATTGTTAGTGTCACAAGGATCTGAAAGGGCTTCTAATCCTACCATGTTATAATGTTTTAAAATGTGGCTCTTTCAATGTGGCAATATTTTATCATAAACATGAATTGAGCTACTACTTTGTTAAACAAACAAAAAAAAGTGGTGAGACAGGGTGATGGGGGCAGGGGAAGGTCGGTTACATGACTAAGAAAAACTTTATGTAAGAGTGTTAAGAATTGGCACTAACTAAAAGAATAAACAATGGAAGAAAAAAGGAAAAGAAAAAGAACCAGCAAGCACTAAGTTCAAATCTTGGCTTATTGATTCACATCTGGAGCATGTCACTTACTGAGTGATGGGGATAAGTATCCGTTTCCTCATCTAAAAATGGTGCAGATTATAGTACTCCAGGTGGTCGTGCAGTTGAAGGGAACGAAATAAAAAGAAGGTTAAAGAAAATGTCTAGTCATACACTCTGTGCCCAGTAAGAGTCAGGCATCATTATTATCTCTACTACTGTCTTTACATTTCTGAGCATTCAATTTTTAAAAATAGGATCAAAGGGATTTAGTGCAGTAGTATTTAGTGCAGATTTAAGGAACAATGCTTTCCTTAAAGTAAATTTATTGTTTTCATAGTAAATTTATTTATTACTCTTTTGATTTGATAAAGAGATATACATGGCTTGTCCTTTGAGAACAGTTCTGAGTTGCACTTTTTAAACATGTTCATCTTCCATGGGAAAGCTGGGCTTCGTTATTTCTGGAGAGTCTTTAGCCAAGGCAGATCAGAGCTTTGATTTTTGGAATGCTAACAAGGGCAGTTGTATTCCAGAATTCTAGCTGTTTTTATAGGATTCACATACCAAAAAAAAAAAAAAAAAAAAGTGCAGAAACAAGACTAGTGGGAAAAATGTTTATAGACTTTGATTTGAGTCTAACTTCTTTGAGCAGGGTTATTTCTCTTTACATTAGAGGGCCATAAAATTAGTCAATATGTAGGTTTTGTGGTTTATAATTGTATTGTTAGATAAACTAGTTTTTCTTTGCAATTACCTTATATATTTGATTTAGAAAACATTTTTAAGGCCTGAGGTAAATATTTCTTTCTCTTGTGAATAAAATAAATGACAGCTATTTACTCTGGAGGATTCAGAGAATATCAGAATGAATTTTCTTAGAAATACAGTTTTTATACATAAAATATCACCTTGCATACCCATAATGATGAAATAAAGCACATGGAATCTATTAAATGCTTTGTCATTTCACAATTTACTCCTATCTGTGTTTATTTTTTTATGCTGTATTTCATCTTTAAAAAATGATTTTTAAGTGATTAATTTCTACATTATCAGTGATTGTAAATATGAAAATCTAGAAGTTTTTAACACAGAAAAAGATTATTAGGAGCAGTGGCTATGCATGCATAGTAGAAATGATGATAATTTATAGTTTTTTAACTCTCAAATATTCTTACTTTAAAAATTTAATGATCATTTTTGCTCTTAAATTTAAAAGTTGTATTGAGTTCAAAAGCCAGAGATTTCCGCATTATCTTAACTGGGGATTGAACACAGGGCTTCCTGCATGCTAGGGTCTTAAAAGTGACCAAAGTTTGGGTTTTTAAATTCATATGTAGTTTTGGGAAAATCACCTTAACTTTAGAGTATCTGTTTTGTTTTATTTATTTATTTATTTATTTTTTTGTAGTGTTGCAGATTCAACCCAAGGCCTCATATGTACTAGCAAGCACTTTATCACTGTACCACACCCCCAGCTCTTTCTATTTTATTTCAAGACAGGGTCTCTCTAAATCACCTGTTCTGGTTTTGAATTTGTAATCCTCCTGTCCTCAGCCTCTTAGTAGCTAGGATTGCAGACAGGGGCCGCCTTGCCTAACACCAGAGTATCTTTATATTTTTGTGATGCCGTAATGGCTATGGTCAATTCTGTTTTGTGTATTGCAAGAAAATAAAAATATTTATAAACACAAAAGGTAAAAAATTAAATGACAAAATTCTATCATTAAAAGAATAAAGAATGAATGATAGTAAGAACCTTACATTTAGGTGGGATTTATATGCAAATAAAAATCTCTCCAAATGTAGAGGTGGAGGGAAGAAGAAATAGAAATTATGTAGTGTGATATGGAGAAGGGCCAAAAATTATCTGTAGAGTGAAGAAAACAGTTCCAAAATAATGAGGAAGGACTATAAAAAGGTTTTGGTTAATAAAAGGAATATACTTCATTTATTTAGTGTTCATATGAATTCACATGTTCATATGAATATACTTCATTTATTTAGTGTTCAACAAGGATTTTGCTCTAGGTCCAGAAACAACACTGATGCTCATTGCTGTCTTATCACTATGACATTGTGACATATGTGGAAAGACCAGTAACATTTTCATTAAATGGTTAGGATTTTTGTTTTTGTGGTACTGGGGTTTGAACACAGGGCTTCCTGCATGCTAGGAGAACACTCTGCACCAAGCTATATCCCCAGCCCAATGGTAAGGATTATTAGGGATACTTTTAAAATTATTTAAGTTGTTGATCAGAAATGATTCATCAACTCAGATTATGTTTCAGTATCATCATGTAATGCAACCAAAGGCTGTGCTGATTGACACTTTGATTTGAGTAGCTGTCAAGAGCAGGGGTTTATCAGCCTTAGAAATGACATTAGTAAAACATGTGGATTAGGTGTACTCTAATCCATCAAGTGGTATGGATAAATGGTTTGCTGTCCAAGTAGTGAAGGGAACTCTGGATTGGCATTATAAGTCACAATCTCCTAAAACCAGTCCAGAGAGTCATAAAACTTAATGTAGAGCCAGGCACTGCAACATATGCCTGTCAATTCCAGCTCCTCAGGGAGCTGAGGTGGGAGGATTGCAAGTTTGAGGCTAGTCTCAACAACTTAGTGAGAACCTTTCTCAAAATAAAAAAGGACTGGGGGTGTAGCTCAGTGGTAGAATGTCCCTAGGCTAAATGCTCAGCACCATCAAAAACAAACAGAAGAGCACCCTAAAACTTAATGTGGAAATAGAGAGCTTTAAAAATTGCAGTAAAGAAATTAACCTTCTCATCTCTCACTATTCTCACATAAATTTGGAAATCTCTGTTTCTCTCGTTATGGTGAATTTCAGTTTATACCAATCCCACAACTGCAGAAGGCCTCAATGATTATGGCTTTTAATTTAGGTTAAAAAAAATCTCTTTTAGAAAATATTTTCTGAGTATATGAAAAGCATTACTATGCCACATAAAAAAGGATATATTTTACTTCAGTAATTTTATTCTCCTTACTGCCATGTCCACCCATGAAAAATACATGAAGAAACTACAAAACAGGGCAGAACCAAATGTGGTATGCAGATGGGGGCCAGGGAACACAACCCATCATGTGAATGAGGATTTGTTGTATTAAAACTTTAAAAAGGTGTGCCGGGCGGAGTGGTGCACGTCTATAATCCCAGCACTTTGGGAAGCTGAGACAGGAGAATCAGGAGTTCAAAGCCAGCCTCAGTAACGGTGAGGTGCTAAGCAACTCTGAGACCCTGTCTCTACATACAACACAAAATAGGGCTGGAGATGTGGCTCAGTGGTTGAGTACCCTGAGTTCAATCCCCAGTACCCAAAACAAACAAACAAGCAAAAAACACTTTAAAAAGATGTGATGGTAGAAAAACTATAATCTATACCATGACTGAAAACATAAATATTGTCATTTACCTATTATATGTGCTAGAAAACTTATAAAGGAGTTTCATAAATTTCCTTGCAGCTTTATAATGATCTATTTTTGGTAGGGGTGGTCTTCCAAATTATTTATTTATTCTATTGCTCCAAGTTTTAAATAAATCAAGCACCTTATTTTCCATAGCAATGGGATTTTGTAAGATATTAAGATCAATCACAAAACTTGGCCTTGTATCAGCTTTTAAAAAATTTTTTTGTATCAGCTTTTAAAACTTGGCCTTGTATCAGCTTTTAAAAAATTTTTTTTGTAGTGGTTGATGAACCTTTGTTTTATTCACTTATTTGTATATGGTGCTGAGAATCAAACCCAGTGTCTCACACACGTGAGGCAAGCACTCTACTGGTAAGCCACAACTCCAGCCCCTTGTATCAGCTTTTTGGTGAACAATTTTGCTACCTTTATAAAGCTTCCTATTTTTTCTTTCCTTTTCTTTTCTTTTCTTTTCTGTTCTTTTCAGTATTGGGGATTGAACTCAGGGGTACTCGACCACCGAGCCACATCCCCAGCCCTATTTTGTGTTTTATGTAAAGGCAGGGTCTCACTGAGCTGCTTAGTGCCTCGCAATTCTCCTGTCTCAGCCTCCCTAAGTGCTGGGATTACAGGCATGCGCCACCACACCTGGCTTTCTTTTTTTCATTACTGGAGATTGAACTCAGGGCCTTGCTCATGCTAGGCAAGTGCTGTACCACTGGCTACATCCCCAGCCCTGAAGTGTTCTATTTTTTTTTTGTCCAAGGGATTAAACCCAGGGACGCTTAACCACTAAGCTACATCCCCAGCCTTTTTTATTTTTTATTTTTAGACAGGGTCTCACTAAGTTTCTGAACTTGACCTCAAACTTGGGATCCTCCTTCCTCAGTCTCCTGAGTTGCTAGTCTTACAGGTGTGCACCACTGCTCATGGCTATACTTCAAATTTTGATTTTTTTCCCCTGGGCTAGCAATATGTAGTATAATACTCTTGTGATGGTAGGTAGTGGCAATAAGCCGAGGTTCTAAGACATTCATTTGATCATGAGGGTAGACAATAGAAACTCTACAGTGGACTGTGTTGTTAGGCTATGGTGTTTTGTAGATTAGGTATATTAAATGTATTTTCAACTTAACCATATTCTCAATTTACAGTGAGTTTATTGGGGTGCAACCTCATTGTAAGTTGAGGAGCATTGAGAATTTTTGGATCTATATTCTTGTGGGATATTGGAGTGCAGTATGTCACTATGCTCCCTTGTAGCCCATCTTTATTCCCTGAAACACTAATAGTAATATCATCTCCTCGTTTATTCTTGACTTTAGTAATTTTTGTCTTCTCTGTTTTTTTTTTTCTTGATCATTCTAAACTAAAAGTTTGTCAATTTGCTGATCTTTTCAAAGAACTGACTTTTAGATTTGTTGATTTTTAAAATTCTGTATTTTTAGGCTGGGTGTGGTGGCATATTCCTGTAATCCCAGTGGCTCAGGAGGCTGAGGCAGGAGGATCTCAAGTTCAAAGTCAGCCTCAGCAACTTAGCGAGGCCCTTAGTAACTTAATGAGGACCTGTCCCTAAATAAAACATAAAAAGGGCTGGGGATATGGCTCAGTGATTAAGTGCCCCTAGGTTCAATTCCTGGTATTTTTAATTTCTGCTCTATTTTTTTTTATGATTTCCTTTCTTCTGTTTGCTTTCAGCTTAGTTTGCTCTTCTTTTCCTAGTTTCTTGAACTGAAAAGTTTAATTTGAAATGTTTAATTACTGTGTAGACAGATTTCTGTTACCAAATAAAAATATCTGGGATGATCAACTTGAAAAAAGGAGAGACTTACTTTGGCTCCTGATTTCAGAGGTCTCAGCTGGTCGTGTTGCCTTTGGCCTGTGAAGAAGTAGCATGTCATGGTGGGGAGTATGTGCAAGAGCAGAGCTGCTCATCTTGTAGTGACCAGGAAGCAAAAAGAGAGAGACTAGAGTGTCATACTTCCCTTTGAGAGTACATGCCAAAAGACCTAAAACCTCCCATTAGGCCCCTCCTCTTAAAGCTTCCCACTGTTTTCCAATAGCACCAAGTTGAGGACCATGGATCTGAACATATGGGCCTTTGGGAAACATTCCAGATCCAGACTTGCAATTATTGACTTGAATTTTTTTTAACATAGGTGTTTATAGCTATAAATTTTCCCCTGCTTTCATTGTATCCTGTACATTTTGGCATTTAGTATTTTTATTTTGACTCATCTGAAAATATAATCTGATGTTTCTTGTGATTTCTTCTTTGACCCACTGGTTATTGAATTGTTTCCATGTCATTTCCACATTTAAAAAATTTCATTCCATTACTGCTCTCTAATTTCATTCCACTGTGGTAAGGTAATATACTTATGATATTATTTCTTTTAAATGTATTAAAATTTATTTTGTAGCATAATATATGATCTATCCTATAGAATGTTCCATATACAAAAAATGATTTAAGAAACAAGCATTTTAAAAAAATTCTCCTTTTTAATTTTGAACATGATAAATATTAACTATCATCTACATATACAAAAACTTTTAGGATCCTCAATAATGTTTAAGAATGTGAACAAGTGCTGTTTTAGTCAACTTTTTCACTGCTGTGACTAACAGATCTGACCATTACAACTACAGGGAAGGAAATTTTATTTGAGGGCTCATGGATTCAGAGGTCTTAGTCCAGAGAAGGTTGGCTCCATTCCTTGGGGCTCAGGGTAAGCCTGAACACCATGGTGGGAGAAGGTGGCGGAGGAAAGCAGCTCACATCATGGTGATCAAGGAGCAGAGAGCAGCCGGGCACAGTGGCGCACGCCTGTAATCCCCGCACTTTGGGAGGCTGAAGCAGGAAAGTCACGAGTTCAAATCCAGCCTCAGCAAAGGCGAGGTGCTAAGCAACTCAGTGAGACCCTGTCTCTACATAAAACACAAAATAGGGCTGGGGATGTGGCTCAGTGGTCGAGTGCCCCTGAGTTCAATCCCCAGTACC
>PVHX01008522.1:0-82841 GCA_004024805.1 Geosciurus inauris | reverse complement strand
GGTCAGCAGGTGAGGGGACCACACCTAGCCACAGCGTGGGGTCAGCAGGTGAGGGGACCACACCCAGCCACAGTGTGGGGACAGGTGAGGGGACCACACCTAGCCACAGCATGGGGACAGGTAAGGGGACCACACCTAGCCACAGCGTGGGGTCAGCAGGTGAGGGGGCCACACCCAGCCACAGCATGGGACAGCAGGTGAGGGGGCCACACCTAGCCACAGCATGGGGCAGCAGATGCAGAGCAATGTGGTTCTGTCTGAGGTGCTTTTGGTCTAGACAACAAGTAGTTCTCAGCTCCTGTAGCACCAGAATTGCTAGGACCAGTCATCACACATGTGGCTGGGTGTCACCCAGCCTGATGATCTGTGTCTCACACCTTCCCAGCAGGCGTGGTGTGCTGGCACCATGCTTGGAGAGCCTCTGTTCTAGAAGTCCAGGGTCAGCAATGCCTTCTCCAAGGGCCAGGAGTGAACCTTCAGGCTCCCTGGGCCCCGCATCTATCAGCCCACTCAGCTCCGCCTCTGCCACGGAGCAGCTGGACGCAGGTGTGCACAGGGCGTCCTTCCTCCAGCACAGCTGCTGGTTGTAGCTGGGCCATAGCTTGCAGTTCTTGGCAAAACTCCATGGGGAGTGGGCTGGGGTTGTGGCTCAGCAGTAGAGTGCTCACCTAGTGCAGGTGAGGCACTGAGTTCGATCCTCAGCGCCACATAAAAAAATAAAAATAAAGGTATTGTGTCTGACTACAACTAAAAAAATACTTAAAAGAAAAACCAACTCCACAGGGAGGCAGAGGTTTCAGGGACCACGAAAGGCCACCTGTGGTGTCTGGGGGAGCACCGAGAGGCATGCACGCTCCCGCCCAGCTCTCCTCTGAACAGAGTGGGTGTGATGGCTGGGGAAGGCAGAGGTCGACACAAGGCAGGAAGGAGGCGTCTGCTGGGCCTGGAGGAGCAAAGGGCCTGAGCGGGGGCAGGGGCAAAACCTCCACGGCCGTGTTGGTGAAGGGCAGGGGGCTGCCCCTGGTGGGCACCTGTGGCAGAGCCTAGCCTGCCCAGAGGCTCCGTCCCTTCTTCCCTGCCTTCTGTTTCTTCGACATGGAGGAGAAGACCAGGAAATGACCTCAGTGCTTCTGCCAGCAAGGTCAGTACACCTGCGGGCTGTGTGTCTCCCTTGTTGGATCATGGTCCTCAAGCTGGAGATGGCCAGCTCCGTGGACCCATGAAGGCCCAGTGTGGTACATGTGCTGAGCTCTCAGGCCAGGAGAAGCAGAACCTCTGCAAGAGAGCACCTGCCAGAGGGGTCCCAGTTTCCAGTGACAAGAGACACAAAACTAAACAAGCTATTAAAGGGTGACTGCCCAGAGGTCCAGGCTCAGCCTGAGCCATCAAGGGTCAGCTGAGACACCAATGCCTGTTTCATCCACAAAGAACCACAAACACACTTCTTTGCGCAGGTGGCAGCTGAGCTAAGCTCCAGCCCTGGCAGGGGAGATGTCATCTGAGATGTTTAATAAGGAAGGGAACTGCACTGTACTTGCTTTCTCGTGCTCCGTGACTGTAAGGCAAGGCGTGGAAAGAGTGCAAATTGTCTTTCAATCTGAAAGGAGGAACTGTACATCCACCTTTCATGAGCACCAACACGGATAAGAGCTGGCCTTCCCCAGCTGCCTCGTGGATGGCAAGTGACCCTCAACAGCCTCAGGCCATGCACGACAGGAGCCAGGCACACCTCATTAGCACACAGCTTTGGTGCAGAGGTGGAAGGCACTGGCTGCCGTGAGCCTGGTGCCCACACGGTGCCTCAGCCCAGGAAGCCTTCTGCTGCCAATCACGGCGAACTGCCTTCTGGCCCCGAGCCCCTGCTGGCTCCCAGCCAAGTGAAGAGCACCACTGAACAGGCGCTTCTCCTAACGATGCGGCGCAGAACCTTTCTGATTCCAGCAACCAGGCATAAGCCTCAGTGAGAGTGACGACCAAGAGTCACACGCACGCCCGGTAGGATCTACGATTCCCTCTCACGTCCAGGGCTCCCTGCTTCGTCTCACCCTGGAGCAGCCCCACAGGGGCATCTGTCAGTCCTACTGGATGGAGAGAGCATCCCGAGTCTGGACAAAGCCAAGGCATTTTCTAAATTCACTTGACAAAAAGGTACAACTGGGCTTTGCACTGAGGTTCTAAACCCCAAACTCACACCCTTTCATCTTCCCTCCAGCCAACATGAGCTGTTGTGAGCTAGCAGAGAGGACGCCCAGGCAGGGCTGGAGGGACCGGAGCTGGCTTCCACCGCAGCCAGGAAACATCTGGCCCAAAGCAAGCACGCTCTCCTGCCCTTGGCCTCGCTGAACAGAGGAGGTGAGGTTAGCAGGTGAAGGATGGCTCCCACGTCGCTCGATTAAGCCCTATGCGCTGTTGACTGGTGCACAGCAACCTCTTCGCCACTGCACCCAGGACTGTGGCCCGCCATGCAGCCACCCACAGCACCGCCCTTGCAGGGAGTTCAGAGGGACGCGTGCTGCCTGGTATGTTCTTACAAGGGGAGCTGTGGGTCCAGGTGGCCTAAGGTCCCAGGCTTGCTGTGTGAATCAGCAAGCCCTATTCATGAAAGCTGTGATTCTGTGCTGGGAGAAGAAGTGGGCTAAGGGGTGGCTTTGTCCAGACTCGGGATGCCTTCATCCAGTAGGACGGACAGCTGCACCCATGAGGCTGCTCCAGGGTGAGACGAAGCAGGGAGCCCTGGACGTGAGAGGGAATCATAGCTCCCATTGGGCGTGAGAAACAGGGCCAGCCTCAGACTGTTGGCGGGCGACATCGGTTTATACCAAGACCTCCCACACATTTTGAGTGTTTCTGTCCTAAGGGCCAAATGCCCTCAGGCTGGTCCCAAATGCTCAGGGAACCATGCCTGTCCCATCCTGATAGCTCTTGGTTCTGAGCTGTCCCTGTTGAGGACCTGTACCTGGCTGCTAGGGTGACAGGTGGCTAGCTGACCAGCTGAGGGTGCTCATAGATGCCTACAGGCTGAAATGCCCCACAGTTCACATGCAGTCTGAGTCTCTAAGGGCCCAAGGGCCCAGCCAGACCCTGATGGGCTGGTGGAAGAGAAGTGTGCAGTTGGTCCCTTGGCACTCTCACATCCTAACATCGGGCCAATTCCTGCCTCAAGTGCCAACTAGCAGGAGACAGCCCTGCACTGCCCACAGTGGCCCATGTGTCCTGGCCTGCAGCACTGGATGAGCTCTGGGATCAGAGCAGTGGCTTGATGGCAGCTGGGGCCATGACACACAGGCTCTGCAGAAGCATAGGTGACCCTACCTAGAGGTACAAGGAGCCACGGCCTGCAGCGTGGTCATCCCTATCCTCTGCACCCCTTATCCAGGTGCCTTGGGGACTAGTGTTAGAACTCCCAGAAGGTTCTACAGAGGCCACCCTCCCTCACAGAGGCAGCCTGCTGAGTCTGCTGAGGAGGAACATCTGCTGGAAACTGCCCCTGGCTGCAGGGCCCAGGCATTGCCACTCATCTGTGTCTCATGTCTGGGCGTCTCCTGACCCTGGAGGAGGGTCTGTGCTGCCTCACCTATGTGTCTCCTCCCTGGGGGCTTATCTGTAATCAGTCCCTGCAAAGCTGCCCAGTTTGGGAAAGGAGCCACCTCCTAATCAGGGGTGACTGCACTTCCATTTCTGTGCTAAGAGGGTGAGAGAAAGTAGAAACATTACTGTGTATGGACAGAGAAGAAAACAGCCCAGGGGTTGTTTAGAAAGAGAGTGCAAAGGGCATAGAAGGCTGGTGGGGTGCTCAGCAAGGGTGAGTCCCCCCAGAGCTCTGCCACCACAGGGCTCCCATCTCCAGACACAGCTACCCCTGAGCTCCCGCAAGGGCAGTGCCTCCCAGCATGCCTGACCACTGCAGCCAGCCCAGCATTCTCTGGTCAGTCTCCGATCCAACAGTGCCCTTCGGTCATGGGCAGTGAAGAAGAGACACCCACAGGGCAGGGAAGAGACTCTTCAGACAGCAGTCAGTAACACCACCGACTAGACCTCAACAGCAGGTATGGAGCCACCCTGCTGGCTGGGTAGCCATGCACAGGCCCACGTCCACAGTTACCAGTGCACTAGACCAGGATTCCCACACCACGTACACAGGAGCAGTCTGAGGCTCCTTCCCCTGAAGGAGCTTGTCCAAGCCCCAGAGCTGGCTGTGGTTCACTCAAAGCAGCAGGAAGCAAAGAGAGAGGAAGGGTCCCACCCCGAAATCCCCTTCAAGGACACACCCCAGTGACCTAGCTTTCTCCCATTCCTGATAGCAGCCTTGGCTGGTGACCAAGCCTTCATCACATGGCTTAGGGTGATAAACCACATCACGCATACCGGATCTCTTCCTGCCTCACGGGCCCCAGTGGCAGAACTGAACTGAGCATTTCCCATGTGAGGGGCCAGTCGTAAGTGCTTCCTGTGTCAGTGAGATTACCACAGCCTCAGACCCCAAGCCAGGAACCGTGCCTGACGCTCCTCACCCACCACATGACCACCAAGACCTGCGACCTCTACCTCAGTATCCCCTCCAACCAGTTCCCCGCCCTTGCCACTGCCACCATCCCTATCCACGTCACCGTCCCCATCCACATCATGGTCCTCATCCACATCACCGTCCCATCCATGTTGCCACCCTCATCCACATCACTGTGCCCATCTGCGTCTGTCCCCATCCGTGTTGGCATGCCCTATGTCACTGCCCCACTCCACCTGGCACCTTCTGTGGTGCCACGCCCTCTTTCGCACATTCTGAGTGCCTTCCTAGCCATCTTCCCGGAAGCTTCTGCCTACTTGGTAATTAAAGCCAAGAAGCTTTTGAAAATACATGTGTTACCATTAAAATGCAGATCAGACCCCTCGCTCTCCCTCAACATCTTTCAGAGCATCCCACTCCCTCTTGGTCAGGGTAAAAATAACTTCGACTTGCCTTTGAAGTGCTTCCCCCTGGAAACACCTCAACTCAGCCAGGACGCTGCTGTTTGGGGAAGCTCCCCATCTCTAGCACAGCACTGAGCCCCTCGTCTCCAGGAATAGCTCTGTGAGGTTACAGCTGCAACCTGCCAGCAGCCAGAACTCGGCACACAACACTCAGTGCATACTGTGGAGGGAGGAGGGGAAGGAGGAAAGGGAGGAGGAGAGGTGAGTCGGGAGGGTACGACTCTGAGCCTACCTCCGCCACCTGCAGTGAACCCCAAGGATGTTGGCAGCAGTGGCCCTGCACCACATGTGGGGAGCCTCTCCCCAAGCATAGGTGCACACCCACACAGACCCAACAGTCTAACGTCAAGTGTAACCTGTATCATACTGACTCCTTGTCATCCCACAAAACCTGCTTTCCCACTGTCTTCCCCATCTCATTAATGGCAATTCCAGTCCTTCTGCTGAGCTGTCCTTGATTTCCGCAAACTGTCAGCTACGTCTTCAGATAAATCCAGAGTCCAGGCATCTCCACACTGCCACTGTCCCCAAGTGCTCAACTCACACCAGGACTGCTGCAGAGCTATCTCCAGATTCTGCTCTTGCTCCCCGGCCCCACAGCCCACTCGCCACCATCTGCCTTCCACACAGCAGGCACTGGGGCCTTCCCGAGAGTTGGCTCACGCCATCCAGTGGCTTCTCACCTCACACAAGGTAAAAGTAAAGGTCCTGACCTCAGATGGGGATCTGGGTTGGTGGTTTATTTGGGGGATGCTTGGAGAGGAGAGGAGAGGGGAGGCAGGAAGCACAGGCAAACATGGGCACCACTGGGCACGCAAAGGAAGTCAGTCACCCGTGCAGGGAGCCTGGAGACGCATGGAGCTCTCAGAGGCACCCTAGAGGGCAGGGGCCTGCTGACTGCCCATTCTCATCCATCCTCTGCTGAGGGAGGCCCAAGGGAACTGACCCAGAGGAAGGCCTGAGGCAGGGTCAGTGCCCACGCTGGCAGAAATGGTAGCTATGGGCACAAGAGCAGGGCAGGAAGGCAGCCCCAGAGCATCTGGCTGCACAGTGGGGCTCTGAGTTTCACCCAGCACAGCCCTCTGGGTACCCCAGAAGTGCCAGGCACTGGGCACGAGTGCCTCTGCTAGGTTGCTGAGGTGTCATGTGCAGGTCTGAGAACAAGAGTCCCTCAGCAGCTTCCCAGGGCACGAGAGGACAGTCTGTGGTGGGATTAGCTGGTACTCCTGACAGGCCCTTCTGCCAAAAATGCCTCGAGCCCATGCTCACAGGTGAAAACCTACCAGAACTGCGTTTGACACAACTCCTGTTCACGTTTTTTCCGAAGCAGGTTTTACAGGAGAGTCTTGGTGGCTCTTCACAGATAGTGTCTGCACCATCCCCAGGGGGCCTGCGCATGGTGCCTGCATGTCAAAAGTGTGGGGCCAGCTGACTGTGTCCAGGGCAGGTGCTGAGCAGGGGAGGGAGCCCCAGAGCACGTGAGTCCCCTTGCTGCCCACAGGAACAACACAGTTCCCAGTACTGGGCTCACCACCACTTCTGCCTCGCCCTGATGCTGGTCCGGTGGTCCACACATATGATCCTGTGGGGATGACTGAGATCAACCCGCATCACCCACTCACACACAGGGACAGAGTCTTGATGGGAGCATCAGCCAGCAGGCCAGGTTAGGGCAGACTGGGCTGGTGACAACTCCGACTTCCCTCCAGCGCTTGTCAAGACATCGCCTGGGTGTGGAGAGGGATGGGGTGCAGCTCCCTCCCTGCCCTGCCCCTGCACATAACCTCCCTCATGCTGATGGGGGCACCCCTGCTGGGCTCTCCTCAAGCCCTGGGACAGAAGCCACCTCTGCCTCCTGCAAAGACCTCATGGGGGCTGCTGGTGAAAGAAGCTAAAGGGCCCTGGGCTGCGAGATGGGTGCTATTCTCAGTGAGGGTGAGGCTGCTCACCTGAGGAGGAGGGTCCTTCTGTCTGGAAGGAAGGTCCTTTGGGAGGAGGGGTCATGTGACTGCATGGTTCTCCACAAGGACCTTGGACCATGCCTCCATCTTTTTTTTTTTGGTACCAGGGATTGAACTCAGGGGCACTCGACCACTGAGCCACACCCCCAGCCCTATTCTGTGTTTTATGTAGAGACAGGGTCTCACTGAGTTGCTTAGCACCTCGCCATTGCTGAGGCTGGCTTTGAACTCACGATTCTCCTGCTTCAGCTTCCCAAGTGCTGGGATAACAGGCTGCACCACCACGACCGGCCCATGCCCCACCTTGTCAGGGTTCGCATCCACCCTGGGTCTTCAGCACACTTCCTGCCCAGCAGCAGAGGCCTGCACACCCAGGCTAGTCAGTCTCCAGTTCACATGCTCCAGGCTCCTCTCACTCAGGAGGACCAGACCCTCCTAGGCCTTGCAGACAGGCCCCTCTGCCTTCCCTTAACCCCAGTGGACAGGTAGGGGTGTGGAAGCCAAGCTGCAGCCACGTGACGGCTGTGGGAGGATGTGCCCCAAGTGCCCTCCGTGGGCTCTCGTGAGGCCCTGTCCTCCCCGAATGTCTCTACGACCCGTGGGCCCTCTTCTGCAGATGGTGATGCCATGCTTTTGACTCTGGCACCCACCCTCTCCGGAGGCTGGACTTGCTTCTGATTGCTCCTGGATTGCTGTGGCACTAGTGGGTGTCCAGAGTGGAGGTGTCCGTGTGCATTTGCAAGCCCATGGACAGATGCTCAGTCTCCAACTCCACCAGCCCAGGGACGCCAGGAGAAAAGCACCTGGTCCTCCTTAAAGCAGGACCCCATCTGCACGCTGCCGGGGTGGGGTGGTCGACACAGCGTGGGAGGGTGTGAGGAAGCACGTGAGCTCTTCCAAGGATGAGGCGAGGAGAGCTGCACTGCCCAGGCTCTCACGTCCTGCCAGGAAGAGAGGTCGGCTGGCTGTACACAGGGAGACGCGCCAGCAGACCTGGCGTCGCCGCGCGCCCGAGTCGGTTCTCCCAGCGAGGGTGGCCGCCTGTGACAGCAGGAACTGCACCAGCTCCTCAGTGCACAGCTATAGCTGGCCCTCAAGCTGACCCAGGGTCCAGACAGGAACAGAGACCATGTTCTCTGTCTTACACTTTCTTTGCTCGTCATCAGGAAAGCAAGAAGCCTGCCTGACCGCAGAGCCTCAAGGCCAGCACGCCTCCGCAGGAGCACCGTCTGCACGCTGCTGCACTGGCACTCACACTGCCCAGACCACAGGGCACCAGAACTTTCTTTTAGGATGTTAGTGGTATGAAAGGCCTCTTCCCTATACTTTGCTTTTGAAATTTGTAAGTTACCAATCAGTTAAAGAAAGTACACACCTTTGTTCCAAGTAGTGCTCCGTGCAGGACAGCCAGAGCTGGATGATGGTCCTTTTCTCTCTCCCTTGCACTCGGAGCACCCCTTCCCCACACGACACCCACGGTTGGGTGTCTCCACATGGCAGGCTCTGGGAGCCTTGACCCTCCTTCCTCTGGAGGCCCTGTCGTTCCCGGGCCTGGCCTCCCACTCCACCTCGGGCCTTTTCCCACCAGGGGTCTCCTCCGCCCCCACTTGCCACGAGCTCACATTCGAGTCATGCAGCTGGCAGCAAAATAAAGCAGGGCTCTCTCTAGAGGAGGCGGTGAGCACATGTCCTTCTGGGCATTTCCTGACTCCAGACCACTAAGTTCTGTGGGTCTCAAAGCTCAGCCCAGAGCTGGAGGGCCATGTGAGGCCCAGTGAGGACCACTGGGTAGGGCGCAGCACCCGGCTGCTGTGGTCTGCATGGAAGTCCCTCTGATTCTCTAACTTGGTTTCATGGAAGAGACTGCAGATCCTTGTAGGGTTCTGCTGTGATTAATTCCTTAACAGGTATACCATTTACCTGTAAGTGAATAGGATTTTCTTAGCAAGTAGGCTTTTTGGAGCACTTTCAATGCCTCTTCCTCTGCTTTGAAAACACAACTACCTTGCCACACTCATGGTCCCCCAGCCTCTGGATCATGGGGGAAGTGCCACAGATACACAGTCTCAGGCCTGTGAGTCCGGCCTGAGCAGAGAGCTACTAGTGGAGCTGAGGGTGGGCCGTGGGTGTGCCGGCTGCACGGGAGGCAAATGGGAGCATGCATGCTGCTCAGGGATGATGCTGTGGCAAAGGCTATTTCCTCCTCACCTAAGGCCCCCATCGCGGGCACAGATGGCCTCTCCGGGAGGCCACCATGGTCATGCAGGTTCCTTAGGCTGCGGTAAACCTGAGTCCTGCTCAGTTAGTGCTGAAGTGGAACTTCCCCTTGTTGTAAAGTTGCACTTTGACTCACGCTGGCAAGGCTGTCTCCTGAACGTCCCTGGCCTGGGGCTCCTTACCTGGGACCCTGGAAGGCACCTCCTCGCCTTTCAGCCTACGGGGAGCTATGCTAGTCTGCGAAGACCTGACCAGGGTGCTGTCTCTTGGAGCCTCCCTGAGCTCCCAGACGTCACTGTCCACCCCGTCCACCCCTACCTGAGCCCAGTGGCTAGTCCTGTCCCTCTAGGATGGGGCCCCTTGAGGGCAGGGCCTGTATTCCCAGGTTTATGTGGCCTTAGGGCTGGCTCGGTGCTTTGCCCAAGGAAGAATCTGAGGTGGGCAGGAGTCAGGAAGCACAAGGCTCACTGGGGGTCAATAGCTGTGCAACAAGTGTGCAGTGCAGAAGGGCTCGCTTTACCAGAGAGCGTCCACACATTTCCAACATCAACACACGGCTTGCTGCTCCGGCCCTGCACAGGGGAACCCTCAGGCCATCACGGAGCCTCCAGGAGAGGAGGGGCACACGAGGGAACCCACAAGTCACCGTGGGGCCTCCAGGAGAGGAGGACGCAAAGCAAACACTTGCTCTAAAAGATGGTTGACTGCATTTTCTTTGAAAGAAGTAATGCAGGAATTGATGAGAAGTGAACTATTTGAGAATAAATTCCCATGCAAGCAGAACAAGAAAAGGAGGTTTTGTTTAGCCAGTGGGACTGAATGGCCACCGGAGCACAAGTACCCACTAGCCTTACAAGTGTATTCTACAGGACAGGGAGCTCCTCTTCATGCAAAGTTCTGCTTATTTTAACATCCACTTATGTTCATACCCAAGTTTACTTATAAGGCAGAATTCCCAGAAAAGAATCACCTAGGACCAGGAAGATATGTGAAAGCCACTGCATTTACCACAGCATGAATACCACATGGTACCTGATGGGGACTAATATGGAATGTGGTACTAAGTACATGCCTGTTCATTAAGTTTTTTTATCGTTTTGTGTACTAACAAATGCCCTTTAAATTCTATCACCGGGGCTATAGTCTCTTTTCATTAGTAACAAAAGACATCCAGGCCTTCCTGCCATTCAGCCCCTTGAGGGACCAAATGCAGTAACTGGATCTTCGGGCAGCCCACGATACTCCCTGTACTCCAGCAGAAGGCTGTATCACGTTTCACACACGGATGATGCCTTCTGTCCAAAATGTGCCCGCCCCAGCAGACAGCGGGCAGCCTGCAAGGATGCTGGTGGGACTCCACCTCACCTCTGAAACCACAGGGGAACTTCTCCAGGAGCCCAGATTCCTCCTCATCACCTCCCGTGTGGGACTGCCACTTGGTGAGCTGGTGCCTGCACTCCCTGAGCAGAGACCAGGTGCCCACCACACACAGGCATCTCCACTGCAGGCTGTAACATCCTCAAGGCCTCAGGCTTATTTTTTAGAACCCTTTCCTCATATAGTATCAAGTGCATTCTCACCACTAAAACACTGTTCAAAACAGGAAATGAGATGAGTTTTAAA
The DNA here is from genome assembly GCA_004024805.1 of Geosciurus inauris. Lineage (NCBI taxonomy): Eukaryota > Metazoa > Chordata > Mammalia > Rodentia > Sciuridae > Geosciurus > Geosciurus inauris. The sequence goes on along the minus strand of PVHX01008522.1, from coordinate 72,072 downwards.
TGTTGCATGTCTGTTAACAATTTTGCACGTGTACAGAAGCAAGAAACACTGCAGCTGTCACAGACTCAAGTCAGGGTGAATGCACGAGAGCGAGTCAGCAGATGCAAGCCCTGGGGGCTGCTGATTCAAGACGCACGTCCAGCATCAGCGCATGGCATGGATGCTTTTGGAAAGGCCACGAAACCGGACTTCAAATAATCGACCTTATGTTCCCGAGAAAGCAATGAGTGAAGGAAGGGCCGCTGTCTGCACACATATTGTCACAGCTGTGAGGAGGAGTGAAAGGCACCGCATTCCAGCCTTCAGCCATGTCCCCAGGTCCCGCAGACCCAAGTTCAGATGGATAGCTTCATGGAACTGGTCAGACTGCCAGCTGAGGCGCAGGGTCCTGAGGATCAGCTGGTCCTCCGTGTGCCAAGGCTCATGCATGCTGCGGCAGCACACGTGTAACCCAGATGCTCTCAAGGGAGCAGGTGCCAGAGCCCTTGGGGTCCAACCTGTCAGAGCTGAAGGTTCCTCACTTTCAGGTGGCAGAGTGTCCAGAATGACATCTCCTGACCCCCTGCCACCAGCACTGGGCAAAGCTGCTCCGCTGCAGTGCGGGGCTTTGCCCTGCCATGAGGACCTACCTCCAGACACCGCAACACAAACGGGTGTGGACCAGCTGGAGCCAGCTCTCCAGCTCAAACCCGCCAGGCATCTGCAGCCCAGCACAGAACCCTTTGGTCAAAACCCACTGGTCCCCCAATCACCACCATCGGCAATGGAGAGCTGTTAAAGGCACGAAGACACCCTGTGAGCCATCCCAACCGCTACAGAACAGACGAGACCAGCGTTTCCTCCTGCAGATGGAAGGACAGCTCCTGTACACCTTGCCCGCCACTGCTGAGGAAGGCACACGTCAGCCAGGCCTGGGCGATGGAGGACTGAAGGTCCGAGAAGTCTCATGAAGCAGTCCACACGCTGGATGCCATGCAGCCAAGTGTGCTCTGCGACACCCGGCCAGGGCGGCAGCCTGGCCTCTCAAGGGTACCCTTCACCCAGGCGCCCCAGCGCCTCCCACGCCCTCCTCTCCAGAGAGATCCTGGGTATTCTCCATGAGAGCTGGCCAGCTGAGGAAGGGACTGGGACAGCAGAGCCCATGGCCCCACCCACACCATCCCTCCAGAAGCTGGCAGAGGAGAACCGCATCCTCCCCCAGTGACTAGCACCAGTCTCACAACCAAGGCCACCCCTGCTCCATCGGGGAAAGGGTCTCCGAAATGCCCAGAAACTTGGGGTCCTAACAAGAGCCTGCCCAGCCGTCACCTGTGTTCACTCAGACCTCAGGAGCCCGCCCCAGGCCTCTGCTTACAGGTGATGGGGAGACCCAGCATCAGCCTGCAGCTAGCGCAGCACAGAGAGCTCAGGCCGAGTCCCATCTCTAGTCATGCCAGGCTGTGGCACAGGCCGACCCCCCTTCCAGATCTCTTAAATGCTGCACCGAGGTCTCCCTGTCCTGTCAAAAGCCAAGTCTACACATCACAGAAGCCTGAGCATGAGGCTCAGGTAGCACAGGCCTGGGTCCACCCTGGCCCTGTTAGCCTCAGCCTGCCGGGGACGAGCCGCGCACTGCAGTCCCGCACCGCCTGCCCTCTCCACCTCGATCGTAGTGGGTGCAGGTGCACACACCCACGTGTGCTAACAGCCTTACCTGTGGCCTTCACGACGTCTGCAGCGGTCACATTTTGGACATTGGTGCTCACTCTGAAGGTCACTGCCGGCCCCAGGACACTGGAAGAGAACATTTAAGAATGCAGGCATTACTGATCCACAGTGCCCGCTGGCAGCAACCCAGAACCCCTGGCGTGCCAAGAGCAGCCTCCGGCCACGTGCTCCTGGAGTACACTGTGCCCTGGAGTTCTCCTTTGGTGCTGAGACTCCTGAAGCGCACACTGTCCTGGGACGTGCTCCCACCACCAAAGAGGTGTCCACCCAGAGGCTGGCTCACTAGGCATCAGACCTACTCGTCCTCTGCGTTTGCGTGCACGTGGGTTCCAGTGCCATCCCTGCACGTGACACCTTGCTCTGCCCCTCTGGGCACTGCAGACACAGGCCTAGCGGGTTGGCTCAGGGCTCACGCCCTCTGCAGGTAGAAGCTCTCACCGTGGCGGGGCAGGTGACGACTACCCTGACGCCACTGCTGGGCTCCACAGGAACATCTTGCACTCCGAGCTCAGTCAGATCTGCCTGTGTCAGTGCCTCCCCTGAGGAACAGGTCTGCTTTCACCCTTCTGGGCTCCTCCACTTTTGGGGCTCCAGGTGCTGCCACCACGTCCTGTCTCTCATGGTCCCTACCGCTGCGTTCCACCCCAAGCCTGAACCACCACAATGCAGAGCTGAGTCACCTCGGTGTCCAGCTCTCCTGCCTGCAGAATCCAGGGGCCTCCTTGGAGGCCACGCAGACACTGACGCTCAGCAGGTTACTCTTCTTGTCTTTACCTCCTGCACTGGCCCGATTGCTAGGTGTGAGGGAACACAGTGCCCTCCCTTTCCCTCCCTTTCCACAGGGCCAGGGCCAGTGCTCTCATTCAACTCAGCTTTCTGGCCAGTGACCTCCTTCCTCCTAGCTCGTAAAGCTGCCCTCTGCCCAGCTCCTACACTGCTCAGTTCTGACCTTCCTCCCTCCCTCAAGGAGTGTCCTGATAGCAGCGAATTCTCCCTTTCTCCAAAATCTTCCAGCAAGTAAAATGAGTGCCAGAAATTTAGTGTTTAAACTGAACATGAATGAGTTATTTTACAGAGTGTTCTCCACTTCCCTGAGGATGATCAGCTTGTCCAGAGCATTGCAGTTGTCCCTGCCAGGGCCACACATGGGGCTGATGACACACTGGTAATTGACTGATTCAAGACACTTGAACAGAGTGTCTTCTCAGACAAAGAGAAAGTGCTGCTCACCACGAGAACCTACGCCCTCCAAAAGCATTCCAGGATCATCTAAAAAGCCTCCTGAGCACAGGATTAAAAGTTCTCAGACCTATGTTCTCCCAAGAATGAAAAAGTTATCTGAATGTGTTTACGACTCTTTATGGAGACTCCTGACTGCAGGAGGAGGAGGTGAGGGCAGGTGCCTTCTGCCCATGGAGTTCACTGTGCACAGGAGGAGGAATGCCCTAGGCCAGGTGCCTTCTGCCCATGGAGTGCACGTGTGCACTCAGCACACGTCTCCGGAGCCACTGGTACTCAGGCTGATCAGCACCATACTGGTCATTCATGTCCTGACATGCTGAGCCCAGGAGGTAGTAGATGCCCACAGGAACCAGTCAAGAAGCGATGGACCTACTTGGGCAGACCCATGAGATCCAGCAGGGTGTCTGGGCTGCACCAGCTCCTGCTCGTGTCCCTCCCCACCACTGCTGCCCAGGTGGTGATGAGGCCTGTGGAGCCGTACTCTGCATGCTTGGAGCCTCTGCTGAGCCAGCTGGCCCTGCACTCTCAGCAGCCCATGCGCACGGGGCGGCTCTGCTTTCCCACCGTGAGTCCTGTGTGCAGTCACTCCTCTGAAACACTCGTGCCGAGTGGCACGCTGCTTACCAGAGTGCAGCACGGCTGCACAAGGACAAGGCTTGGAGGGTACTGAAACCCCAACTTCTCGGCACTGCCCACACCCCTGCCCTCAGTCATGTGTCCAGCTACGAGGCTCCAGCACAGCCTGCCCACCCCAGCTCCGGGGCCAGGGCCGGGCCCCTATGACAGTGTGAATGACCCCTTCAGGCCTTCTGGAGCCGGGAATCCACATGCACACCTCCCAGCAAGACAGCAGGACCCCAGGTACTGCAGAACTCTGGGTGCACAGCCAGGAAGGGCAGGTTCCAAATGCAGTAAGGATGCATGTGGAAGCATCTGCACGAGTGCGGGAAGGGATGACTCACTTGACCTCAGTAGCAAGGACTGGGCCAAGGCCAGCAGAGCCACCAGGAGCCCCAAGACCCTCACTCCGGAGCTCAGAGGGTATGGGTTCTGCTGATGACTGCGGGAAAGTGCAGGCTGACCCTGAGTGGAGAGCATCCCCCTGCTGGGAGACAGCTGAAACGTCAGGCAGGACATTTCTTTCGCACAGTCGCAGAAGCTAAGGTTCACAGGCTGACCAGGATGGGCCCCCTGTGCCTTGCACCTCCCTGCTGCTGGATTTTCTTCTTGCCAAGGAAAGAAGACAGGAGGGTCGCAGAAGACTGCTGGTGCACATGCGCACCTCCTTTACCCATCCGCAAATGCAGTACTGGCAGGCACAGAGGGACTGTCCCTCACGTGTGGGCCAGGGCTGCTGCTGCAGTTACGCTACTCCCTCAGCACGGCCTCCAGCCACAGAGCTCCTCTCTTCTCTCTCCACTGGTAACACACTGATGGCCGCCTCTGGGAGCTGCAGGGTTTGTGCAGATAGACTCCAGGTTGGTGGCTGTGGGGAGCTTCTCCCCATTACAGCCCATGCCAGCCACCCAAGCACCACTGTAGAGCTGGCCCACGGATCACAATCAAGAAGGCAGTCCTTCCCAAACAGAAGGACATTCTAGCCAACAGAGTCGCAAGGCAGGGCCTGGCTGTGGCTCTGCACGCATGCCTTCCCGGCCAGCCCACACAGCACTGCCCGCCATCTTGCCTGCAGTACTCCCTTGGGCCTATTCCTGCCTTTCCAGCCACCACAGTCCATGGAAAGCTGGCCCAGGAGCACCCCCCCCCCCCAGCTGAGGAGAATACCAGAGGCAGCAGCAGTGGGGAAGCCAGCCCAGGCCTGCGCTGGCTGCCAGTGTCCCTGGTCCAGTGACACTACGTGAGAGTGGAACACTGGAGGTGCTTCAGCAGCATACATGGAAGAGAGGGTGGCAGGAGAGATGCTGGCCAGCCCAAGACAACTGTCAGCAGGAAACAGGCAACCAGGCAATGCTGCAGGGTGCGAGGCATCAGGCATGCCTCTGAGTATGAGGGCCCTTCCCACGAGAAAATCCTAAGCATGTCCATCTAGAATACCTTCAACCAGATGAGTGGCCGCAACCCTCTTTCCTACTAAGGGGCATCTGGGCACCTCCACAGTGCAGCCTGAAGTGCTTCCAGGTCACCTCACAGCAAGGCCTAGAGGCTGGACAGGAAGGGCCAGCCAGGGAGAACCCTCCCCGGTCTGATGAAGGACACTCCAATGGCCCTGGGGAAACCCACCCTGCAGACAGACACCTCCCAGCAGGCTGCAGGAGTAAGCAGCAGAGCTGCCACTGGAAAAACGGAAAACAGGCAGGCCACAGGGGTCCACAGCGGCAAGTTTGTGGTGCACACCCAACCCTGGCCTCGAGGGAAGAGAGAGAGCTAGATGCTGCGCATCCCTCAGGGCTGGCAAATCCGCACAGGGAGGGCATTGGATCCAAGGCACATCCCTGCCATTCACACCAGCCCATGGCTTGAGCAAAACCCTGCTATCCAAACCACCTCACTGCTTTTTTCGATATTTTGTCCCTGCTTTTAGCATCTGAATTCAAAGCTGGTTCTGAGCACTGAGGTGGCTCTCTGGCAGGAGTCACCTCTGCTCAATCCTGGAGCAGATGCCACAACTCAGAGCCTTTGGGAGATCCCGCATCATCTGCAGAGGAGTCAGTTGACTCTGGAACTCCAACAGGTGATCTTGGGCAGCTTGGACCTTGCCGAGGCCCCTACTGGCTTCCCAAAAAGCACTAATTAGGCAAATGCAATCAGCTCAGTGAGTAAACAACCTCCAAGCCTGAGAACCCCCAGCCCAAGGACCATACCTGCCCCCAGCCTCAAGAGGCCTGTGGCCAGGCAACTCAAATTACCATCTTGTTAGTAAAAACTCAGCCCAAGCTACAGGCCACTCTCCTGTCACATGAGACACTGGAGGGCTGCACTTGATGACCTGCAGGTCTTCTTAGGAGAGAGAACAGCAACCGCCTTGCTGGGGACAAGAGCCACGGTCTCCAGCCGCTGCCTGCGACTCTCTCCAGATGGGAAACAGTTTGGGGACACTGTGTCACAGACTAGCCAACCCCAATGTCCAGACCTGGTGGGTGTCCACCCTGGGTGTACTGAAGACCAGGCAACAGGGTTCTCTTATTTCTCCAGGGCACTCGAGAGAGGCAGCAGGCACTGACGTCACTTCAGAGCAAGCCTCTGAGACATCCAATGAGGCCCTAGAAGGCGGCCATGGCCAAAGGCACAGAGGCGGCTACCGGTGCTGTTGATCACTGATACTAGGCACGTTGGGGACAGGTGGCTGAGATGTATTCCTGATAGTGAGAGAGAAGTCACTCAAGTCCTACGCTTGGGAGAGAAAGGAGACAGCGGAGGCGGGGACTGCTGTGTGCCCCCTTGCCCAGAGCCCTGAGCATCATTCCGCTGCTGCCAGTGGCTGCGGCAGTCTGCACCAGCAATCACCATGGCAGGACACTGGCAAAACACCTGCTCCTTACCCACGACTGGAGGTAGCTTTGCTGGTGGGGGGCAGCACGTCCCAGCTCCATCAAGCACCTGGCTCTGGAGTGGACTCTAAGAACCTCCTCATCCCTTCACCAACACCTGTGGTCTCAAGACCTGGGACACCCACACCCTCTGCACCTGGAAGCACCTGCTGCTTCAGACAAGCTGCCCTGCAGGGCCTTGCTCGTGGAGTGTGTGTGATGGGACCCCATGGGAATCTTGACACCTTTCCTGTGACCTGCTGAGGAAGGAGAGGGATGGCACTGGGACTCTCTCAGGCCCCGACACCCACCATCAGCCCAGGGCTGGGACAGACAGCACTCATGGGTGGCGGCTCCACCAGTGCACTGAGAAGTAAGCCTGGGGGAAGGTGGGTCTCACATGGGTAGAGGAAAGAAAAGAGAAAAACTGCAGAGACAGAAATGCTCAGATGACGGAGGACAGAGAACGAGGCTCTGCAGGGCCCAGAAGGTGAGGCTGCTCTGACCCTGCCAGCCCCACTGCCATCCACCCCGCCATGGGCAGGGGTCGTGAGGGCTCTGCCTGCATGGGGCCTCCTGGGCCGCCTTCCTCCTCACCACCCGAGCTGCTGCCTGACACAGACCGTGCTGCTTTCAGTCTTTGCAAGGGAGTAACTCGCTTCCACCCATTCCTGCTGGGTTCCTCTGCACAGCCTGGTGAGGGAGTCAGGGCTGGGGGTGCTCCCTAGATCCTGGACCCACTCTGGGCCACACCTCGATATTCAAAGACCTCAGGCCGCTCAGCTAGAACTGGGAGACCTGGCTGGCTTTCCTTGTGCGTCCTCAGGAAACGCCACAGACTTTCCCCTGGCAGGTCCTGTCTGCAGCCTCAGCACTGGGCAAGCCCTGCACATGCTTGCAGACTACAGCTTGTCAGAGGGCTACAGACCTCTTGGGATCGAGAGTGTTGTCTCCCAAGCACCAAGTGTCCCCTGGGGGGCAACACTGCCATTGAGAAGCATGCTCCAGGCCCCTCCCTGTGCTGCCTTGGCTCCCAGGAAGGTCAGAAGGAGCTGTGGTCTGGTGGCAGTCAGAGCTTCTTGGTCTGGATACAGCTGGTGAACCGAGCAGGTGGAGGGAGGATCCACTGCACATGACACTAGGCTTATCTCCCTGTCCCTGTCTTAGTCTTGTCCCACTTCATGGGCAAAGATCATCTTCTCCAGAGCCCTCTCCCATGGAGTTGAGTAAAGCACCCTGAGACAGTGTCCCAAGAAAGGCTGCTGGCTCTGCTGGCCCAGGGCTGGTCAGTTGTGAGTCGCCCACCCCTGGCTGTTGGCAGTGGCTCCTGGTCTCAGGTGCTGGGGCCAAGTGTGTCTTCTGCTGAGCTCTGCCTCCTTCTGGTCCATGCCTGGTGCCATCTCCAGGGGCTTGTGACAGCCTGCCTTCCCGTGTACTTCTATAGTTCACGAGGGGCAGTAGGACCCACAGGAGAAGCGCTGGAGCCTCGTCTGCTCTCAGGGCCAATCTTCCCCTCACAAGATGCACACCACCCACGCTGAGGCCCACACATCCTCCTGGAAAAGCATCCAGCCGGGGCTTCTTGGGACCAGGCTCATCTCTCCCCAGAGCTCAATCATCAGCAAAAATGTCACTGCTCCTCTCCCTGCCCCCACGGGCAGGTCCTAGATCTGCCTTGGCACAGGCCTGGAGAGTAATGCTGATGGGCATAGCCAGCAGATTTTGGAGACCTTGGGCCTCAATCCCAAGACCCGCTTCATTTGCAAAACACGTCTGCTCTGTGGCAGGGATCTTCAGCTGCCTTGAGAATGTGCCCTCTCCCTGTCCTTCTCTGACAGAGTGAGGACTCAGAGCTCCTGGAGGTAGACACAGTCCTTCCCTCACCATCTGCACACACTGCTGCCTGATCCTGGCTCCCAGAAAAAAGCCCAGTCTGAATGGACACCCAGCCCAGGGGTGCAGCAGTACACGGGCACCATGGAGCCTGCAGAGCTGTCCCCACCAAGCCTGCATGATTGTCAGGTCTCCCCTCACAGGAAGCACTTGCCCTGGGATCCATTATGACCTCAACTGAGCATCTACTGTGGGATGGGGGCACAGTGGTGAGAGTGAGGTCTAAGCATTGGCTACACCTTCCCCAGCCCAGGCAATCTCCTTGTCTTTGCCATGCCATTTAGCTTCCTAATTCTTCATAAAACTGGGGAAAATGGGAGAAAGCCCATTTCTATATTGCTGTGCTTCAACAGAAAACAGTGTAACAGAGACGCTTGAGCCTAGCAAAGCCTCTGAGAAGCAGGTTCAGCATCTAGCACCAGAGCTCACGGGAGGAGAAAGTTGGTTTGGGGAGAAAGTTACTTACTGATAAACTACAACACACTTCAATTTTACTAAAGCTAAAGAAGCTACGCAATGCAAAGACCAAGGTCCCCATCAGGAAGGGTTCACTGAGGCAGACACGAAGGAGTGGCCCTTACTCGTGAGAACTGTGCAGGTCTCCCTAGGACAGATGCGGGTGTCATTACTTCACCTCCAGATCTTCATCTGGGTTCAGCTGACGATCAGGAAGGCACTGCGGTCCCTTCTCACTGCCCAGGTGGCCACGCTCTGGGGCACAGGGAGTACTGAGGGTCCCTGACCCTGGGCATGCAGGCGTGTCCCCACCACTCAGGGCCATGGGATTTTCCGGTCAGCTGATCGAGATGCAGCCTTGTTTCATGCGGGATCATTGAGTTATTAATGAAGAACTCAGCCGAGCCGCGTACCTCAGCAAGGTGGAGCTCATCTGATACGTGTTTTCTCCAAAAGGCTTGTCACAGCCTTGCAGCACTTGGGGTGCAAAAGTGACTTGGATACCATGCCCAGAGCCATTCTGAACAGAAAAATCACCAGCAAAAAGCATAAAACTGTGAGAAATACAAAGTCCAGTGGTGCATTTTCAGAATATAATATTTAACCTTAACTGGGATATAAGACCCAATTGTAGCCATGTTAACTACAGTCTTTTCCTTTGCCCTCTCCAATTTTAAAATTAGCCATTTGAGTGGAATGTAACCCCAAACTGCTTCTATCAGAGCAGGGGACAGTGTTGTGTTTGGGATAAAAGCAAGTAGCCTGCTTGCCAGGCTTCAGCAGCACACCCTTCTGCAGAAGAAAAGTTGGTCTTGTTGAGCTACTTCCTTGAATGAGTTTGATTCCTTGAGGAGCACTGGTATTTCTGAAAATTCTGGCATTGCATCGTGGGTTGTGGGGACTCCCTGCTCAGAGGAGAGACATCCTGCTGCTTTGCTGTGGTGGCCTCGGAGTACAGGAGAAAACCTGCAATCCCTGAGGCCAATAAGGACCCCCCAAAATCTATAAAAGGCTCTATTCCAATTTTTAAAGGTTTAAATCTGATAGTTCTTTTGCTTTCTGCCTGTAGGGATTTCATATCTGGTAAAGAGCTATCAAATATTTGTTTCCTGTTGTTTCATTTTACTTGTGCATATCTGTACATTGTATGTCATATCTATATACATTCTTTTTCTTGGTACTGAAGATTGAACTCAGGGGCACTTGTAGGTGGGCAGCCAAGGAAAGGGGAAAGCCTCCCTCCCTAAAGTAGGAGGAAAGGCTAGGAGAGAGAAAAACGCGAAAATGTTTAGAATTAGGGTTGGAGTCACTGGGCTGATCAGACACTTTGCGACTGTCAGAGGAAGCAAGAAGTAGGTGTTCCCTGACCGAACTTTATCACACAAAGACAAACACAAAAGACAATGACAAAAAGGCTGGTGTTACCTTCACCAGCAAGACAGACAGGGGGACCGTCACGAATTCTTACCATGGGGTCGAGAAGCCCAAGAGCACATGGGTGCCAAATACTGCTTTAAGGTTGCCCTGCATGGGTCTGCTCGACGAGTTGGGGTCCTGAGAGATGAAGAAAGAGGGGGTCTTTGGGGAAGATGAAATGGGGTCTCCCAGGACAGGGGTGATGGCCCACGGAGTCACTCCACCCAGACCCCGGGGTGTAGGTAAAAGCTGCTCTGCCAGAGCGAGACACAGAACCACCGTTTATTCCAGAAAGTACAGAAGCTTATGTACACTCCTGGACCAATCAGGCCCAAGGTCACAACAAAGGGGTGCTCTCTGTCAAGCGCACAGTCCATTAGCATAGAGTGGGGAGAGGTGGAAGGGAGGGGCTGAAGGTATGGAGAGTGCTCCCACACACATAATCGCCGAGTGACTGCAGGAACGCAGTGTGCACAGCCCATGAGGAAGGTAGCACATCATCCATCGCTGTGTTTGGTTAAGGCTTGGGTCATGTTAAACTGCCTTGCAGGAACTTAGCATATCTTTGTTGCCTCACATATTCCATTAGGAATTGATTCCCTCAGTCCCTCCTCCCTTGAAAGCCCTCAGACTGGATATTTTGGGAAGCTGTTGCCTACTATTTGGGAGCATGAATGTACAACTGCAGAAAGTGATGACGGAAAGTGTGCCTTAGCAGCATGTGTCTGTTTTACTTTGCCATCTGCACAGAATTCTGGAATGCTCTGGCCCTGGTCTCTCAACAAGGCAATGCAGCAATGATTCTGCCAAAGCTAGGCAAGAACTCACTTTTCTCTTGGCATCTGGACTAGCCCAGCACCAAGCCATGGCTTCCCCCAAATGAGGGGTGGTTGAAGAGGAACACTGGAAATAAGCCGGTGTCCTCAGGAACAAGCCAGACCCATGCCAGGCTGAGGAAAAACCTGCTCATGTGGTTCTCAGCCCAGAGACCAAGTTGAGGGGCTTGTTCAAGTACCTCCTCAGAAACATGCATAGTATACAGAGAAATGTTCCTGTAACTAAAGCTGTGTTCATTTAGGTGCAGTAAGTCTAAATCATTCTGAATTTATTGTGTAACTTCGAGACCTTTATTAGCACTTTGTATCTCTTAAATTAATACTTACTAAGGCATATAATGAGCAAGTAATTAGTATATAGCAAACTCGATAAGACTAGTCAGTGCAGAAATATTCTTATGCCATAGATAATATTTTAAGAAAACGTCTTACTGTGTTTACATTAACATAGACAGTATGCACATACATAGCTCTGTTATCCATCCATCCATTCACTCACCTACATATTCATCATCTACTCATTGTCCATCTATCCATCTACTCATCCAGCCTTCTTGTCCATTATCTATTATCCATCATGCAACCATAATCCATTCATCCACCTACCCACCCATCCCTCTACCTGCCTCTCTATCCATTATCCATCTGTCCTTTTACCCACCAATGTATCTGTTTGTCATTCATCCATCCACCCACCCATGCATGCATCATTCATCCGTTCATCCATCTGCCTACTTACCTATCTACCTACCTATCATCCGTCCATCCACCCATTCATCCACATATCTACCTGTCTGCCTGCCCATCTATCTACCTGCTTAATCTATCATCTATCTATCATCCATCCACATATATTATGGGCTTCATCCAAAATATAGGTATCAAACAGACAAAGCACATATTGATCTGTTAGGCCAAGGGGGACTATACTAGCAAAATTTTTTAATTAAATAGTCTTATCAGAAGTTTATCTTATTTCTAAACAACTTTCAGGAAAGTTCATCAACTAAAAAGAGCAGCATTTACATTTATATTCATTGTGAAGTTTTGACATTAAATGATTGACCTTAGAAATATCCACTGTTGCCAAATATGGTGTGGCTGTCTTTTCTTAATGCAGAAAAAGTCAAAGGAAATTGGTACCTGGGCTGTACTTGTTCAAAGTGATTACTTGGCAGTGTTTACAAGGGAAACTAGCAACTTAGGTAATCTCCATTGTTGACCATAAAGGTTGACTTGATACCAACAATCCTGTGTGTGTGCCTGTTGTTAAAAAGAATAACAACTCCTAGATGAGCTGGACCCAGTGGAGCTCTCTGTGGACAGGACTTCACGGTGCTCTGTGTTTGAGAAATGGTTTTCTCTCAAAAATGGATGCAGTCCTTACTACAGATGACAAGGCTCCTCATGACAAGTTACTTGTCCATGACAAGATAGGCCTCTCTGGGAGGAACCCCCAATTCTAATGGCCACTGCCCCACTGTCGGATCTCATCCACCTTAGTTGGGTGGACACTTCACCCTGCTGGGTGGAGCAGTGGCCTGTTCTTGAGCCTAAGCTTTCAACATTAAAAATCCTTGTCCATGAGCAACTAGCTTTAGGTCATATTGAGCCTTCAACTAGCCCTCATAATTCTCCCATTTTTGTCATTCAAAAAAAACCAGGCAAATGGAGATTATTACAGGACCTTAGACATATCAATAAGAAAATGGAAAAAATGGGCACATATCAAGGTGGCCTTCCTTTCCCCTCAGCCATCCCAATAGATCACTATATTGCTATCATTGACATCAGTGACTGGTTTTTTTTTCCCATCCCTCTTCATGAGGCAGACAGGCCTTACTTTGCCTTTTCTGTCTGGGAACCTAATCATGCCAACCCTTGTGAGTGATATCAATAGAAAGTCTTGCCACAAGGAATGAAAAACATCCCTACCATTTGCCAAATGTTTATGGCTAAAGCCATCGCCCCCTTAAGAAGCAATGGCTATGCTGCTCATTACATGGATGACATCTTAGTGGCTTGCCAAGACAAGTGTCTCTTCAAGCACTTCTGACTTCACTCCTAAAAAAATTAGAGGATGGGGAAGATTCAAACTCACCCTCCCTTCTCCTCCTTAGGATTTCATTTTTCTCAGGTGATATGACCTATTAAACCCTCTCTTGATGTCCCCGTTGCCATCTCCTTGACAGAGTTACAGGAAGTATGTGGTAATATTAACTGGATTAGGCCATTCTTGCCATTACCTCCAAAAGTAATTGAGCCCCTCTATGATCTGCTTAAAGGCAGCAAACATCTTTCTTGAATGCTTAAAATTACTCCAGAAGCTTGAGGCACCCTAGCAAAAATTAATCAACTGTTCGCATCTGCCCAGCTTCAAAGATTTGACCCTGCTGTTCCTCTGTCAGCTATAGTACTTTCCACCTTCAAATGACCCCTAGGTGTCCTTTGGCAAGGTGACAGACCTTTACTATGGTCACATCTTCCCTGGAGCTCCTGCCAGAAAATCACCAGTCTCACCTCACAAATTATAGCTTTAGTGGTGAGACTCAGAGAACAAGCTAGATCCATCTTTAATAAGGAACCTGACACCCTAGCTGTACCCTTTCATCAGGAAGAAATTGCCTCCTCCTACAAACTTCTTTAGACTTCCAGATAATGATGGAGGGATTTCCTGGGTCGCTGTCTTCCCATCTCCCTCCTTCTAAACTACTGCAGACCCTACAAGATCTTCCACTGACAGTGACCACTCATATCTTTCCCTCAAGCAACTCATTCCTATGGCCCCTTGTGTGTTCACAGACACCAACATTCACCATCGTGTCTACATTATAATGGGATCTAATATAACAAATGATCAATTTGTTCAAAGGATTCTGATTCTGTCCATGTAGCTGAATTGACTGCGCTTATCCTGGTGCTGGAAAGATATCAGACCATTTCCCTTAACATAGTCTCTGATAGCATATATGCTGTCAAGGTCTGCTCTTCCATTGCTTATTCCACATTTAGAGCTGGAGACTGTCCTGTTGATCAGCCTATGGCTGCCCTGAAGGCTGTACTAGAAGTAAGACAACAATCATGGTATATTATGCACATTTGCTCCCATTCCAGGTTGCCTGGCTTCCTATCAGAAGGGAATGCCTCCATTGACAAACTTGTAAGTCAGCCTAAAGTCATGATGTCCACTCTAGAACAAGCTAGAGCCTTACACCAGAGGTTTCACCTCTCAGCAGATAGTCTTCATTGCCTATTACCTGAAATTCCAATCCAACAATGCAAACATCTGATCCATGCATGATCCTCTTGTGGCCCATTGTTACCACTGGGTCCGCTCCAACCACAGGGAGTCAACCTCCGTGGGTTGACAACCAACTCCCTCTGGCAGTTGGTTGTCACTCATATCCCTACTTTTGGTAAATTTAAATTTGTACATGTGATAACTGTAACACACTCCTCCCTTGCATATGCTACTGCCCTTGTAGGGGAAAAAGCAACCCATGTGATTAAGGCTGTGAAGCAAGCAATGCTATTCATGACCGTCCTGTGGCAAATCAAAACAGACAATGGCCCAGTGTATGTCTCCCTCAGATTGAAGGAATTTTTAACCTCCTGGGGAATTTATCATACCAAAGGGATTCCCTATAACCCTCAGGTACAAGTAGTCATTGAGAGTGCAACCAATCGCACTCTAAAGAGATGCTTCAAAAATTTAATTCTACTGAGAAGGACCCTTCTTTGAGATTGTTGGATGCTTTATTTACCCTCAACTACCTCTCTTTTGACAAACAAGGCCTCAATGCAGGAATCTGACACTGGGGTCTATTTACCTTCCCTACCCCTCTTCCCTCGGTGCAATGGAAAGACCCCTTGACCCTGCAATGGAAAGACCCAGACCCTCTGCTCACACAAGGGTAAGGCTATGCTTGTGTCTTCCCCTCACAGTCTAAGCCCCTTTGGATCCCAGCCAGGAATATTCATCCAAGCCTCTCTCAAGAAGACAACCTGCCCTACCTGAAGAGAGAAGCCCCTTCCATGAGCACCTAAACCAAAGCTAATGTTGTCTTTGACCCTTATATTCTTCAAAATGTGTGGAGTAAATCATCAGCTGTTAGATCCATCCAATTGGGTTATAATTGGGCTCAGGGTTCTAAGCCTTCTTCTGGTTCTTCTCTTTGTCAAACTAAACAAACTCTCCTAGTTCATATCATTAAAGAATCACAGGAACACAAAAAAATTCCCGCCACATGGATCATAGCCCTCAAGAACATGTAAGAAACTCGCCCACCTCATCTTCGCTGGAAACACAGGGCTTCGCAGCTTCGGCTGATCCTGACCCCAAATCCCTTCCCTTCCAACCCCTCCCAACCCCATCACCACTTCTCTTGGGAGAGAGCTCATTTTGGAGCACATGCACATGGGCTGGCTAGCCAAAGACAGGTGAGATGCTCAGAGGAGCACATCCTAAGACAGGCACAGCCTCATTTGCCCCCTCTCATGCACAGGAGCTTCTTCATCAACAACGGGTAAGATGCTCAGAGGAGCACAACCTAAGACAGACAACAGTCTCATTTGTGCCCCCCCCTCTCATATGCAACATGTAGGAGTCTGGAAATCCAGCAGAATGATTCTCTCCCATGAGATTATCACAGATCCCTCCAACATGCTTGCTTATGGGCCATACAGGCCCCGCTGACCTTTCAAATAAAAGTAAAAAGGGGGATATGTAGGAGCACTCTCCATGCCTTCAACCTCTCCCTTCCATCTTTCCCCATTCTATGCTAATGGACTGTGCGCTTGACAGAGAGCACCCCTTTGTTTGTAACCTTGGGCCTTCATTGGTCCAGGAGTGTATATAAGCTTCTGTATTTTCTGGAATATATGGTGGTTCTGTGTCTCTCTCTGGCAGAACTGTTTACCTACCCCAGAGTCTGGGCGCATCCCTGTCCTGGGAGACCCCATTTTATCTTCCCTGGAGAGTCCCTCTTTCTTCATCTCTCAGGACCCCAACTTGTCGAGTGGACCCATGCAGCACGACTTTAAAGCAATAATGTGGAGTTGGGACTTCCTGCCTGTGCTTAGGGAATGCCCCCCTTGCACTCTTCTCATGCAGTGTTTGGGAAAAAATAGATTGTGTATAGTTTATGCTTTCCCTTTAACATTGGAAAGCACCTGTTAGTTTTAATCCTCACACAGTCTGTTCTGTTACAGCCAATGGGTGAGGCGATACTCTGGGGAACCCTCAGTTCTTTCAGCACAGCCATGTACTGCGGTTAGCTAGATACAGCAGAAGCCCTGTGCCCCCGAAGGACCAGGGGCCATCTATGCTGTGCTTTCTATTGCACAGTTTGGGTGTCACAGTGCTTACATACTAATGAGTGAAAAGAACAAATAAATGACTGAATGGTTAATAACATTTAGAAATAGAAGTGTTTGCCTAAAAATCAGGACTGAGGCTTTTTCTTGAAACTCTGACATTTGGCCCAATGGCCTTTCATCTCTGGGAAAATGAGCAGCAAACTCAGAACTGAGCCACCTCTCCTTGGACGGGACATGGGTGCCCAGCTGTGTAGACCATGGGATCATCTGGGTGCTGCACTCACTCTGGTCTTGTTGCCCTGGATCCTGGGCTGCTCCGTTCCTGAGGACTCTCACTTGGCCTCATCCATACTCCATTTGCACCCCATATGCACACAGCAAACCTCAGGAGTCAGCCTCCAGCAGGGCACAACTGTGCTCTCCCTTCCTGCCTGCCTGTCTGCGTGCAGGACCAGCTCCATTTCCTAGAGCCAATGCCAGTCCCCAGGGCCTTCCCGCTGGAGCCAAGTCCTGGATCACAAGCTGGCCTCCCTGCTCCAGAGCCTCGCTGAAGCCACCACTCCTGCAGCATCTCTGCTCAACAGAGAAGTCTGCAGAATCAAAGGCCGACTTCACTTTGTTTTGCTGAGGAGAACAAATGAAAGCTGACCAGCAGCACACCATCCTGACAGGGCATGTCATGGAGACAAGGCACACCTTGCAGTGTTCAGCTGTGTTTCACACAGGCTAATGCCTCGCATGCCCACCTGCCTCTGGGTCTAAGCAGCACCTCATTTCTGAATGGTGCATCACACACACATGCTGCATGTGGCTGAGTGCTGAGTGCCCACACAGCACCGCATGCTCACAATACTATGCGGGCAGTGTTGTCCCTCCTCTTCAGGTTGGCAAGCTGAGGCTGCTGGAGCATAAGGAATCTGCCCAAGGTCTCATGGCAAGTTGAGAAAAGCAGACGCAAACCCAGGTGCCTCTGAACCAGATTCCATCCATCTATGTAACATTCATTCATTCCTCCTTGGCAGATTGACACCACTGGGACACACCTTGTTCTGTGCACCAGGTTGCTGTACTGAGCAGGAGAGCCCAGTCCCTGCCCCAAGGAGCCTCTTGCTGCCTGGGAAGGATGGAGATCCAACTCACATCAGTGAAGCATCATTACCAAAAGCCACAGTCTCACAGGAATGTACTTCCTGGACCCTGCAGTTGTGCGCTACTCCACAATCGTCCACAGTGTCTCACCGGAGCTGCTCCTGCAAAGGAGAGCCAACTGGGCCACTTTTGCCATGCAAACCCACCACTAGTGAAAGGAATAGTGCTTCTCCCTCACAACAGGGAGGTGACAGTGCAAGGCACAAGCTACATGCACTGCCCCTCCACATGGCACCGTCCTGAGTGCTGCAGTCCTGCCACCAGCCTCAGGGCCAGCCACATCACTTGTAAGGAAGAATTAAAACTGTGGACCAACCTAGATGCCCTTCAAGAGATGACTGGATAAAGAAACTGGGGTATATAAACACAATGGAATATTACTCAGCAATAAAAGAAAACAAAATTATGGCATTTGCTGGTAAAAGGATGGAGTTGGAGAACATCATGCTAAGTAAGCCAATCCCAAAAAACCAAAGGCTGAATATTCTCTCTGATAAGTGGATGCTGATCCACAATGTGGGGGAGAACATGGGAAGAATGGAGGAACTCTGGTCACGGGGAAGGAGGAGGGAGAGGGCAGGAGGACAATAAAGATGGTGGAATATGATGGACATCATAGCCCTCACTTTATGTATAACCGCATGTATGCTGTGATTATACTTCACATACAACCAGAGAAATGAACAGTGGTGCTCCAGCTGTGCACAATGAATCAAAACGCACGCTGCTATCATGTAAACCTAAATAAAATAAATTAATTAATTCTAAAAAGTAAATAAATGGAGTCATATGATTAAAAAAAAAAGGCTCATAGACAGCAGTCATGGAGCCTGGGCCACAGAGGGCTCCTGAGAGCAGGTCCCAGGGCTTCTTGGTGTGCAGCAGGGAAACCAAGCATTCTTAGGAAGGCGAGATACTCTCTCCTTCCCAGGTCACAGTATAATTTCACAGTAGGAATGGGGCCCCCAGCCAATGCCTCCAAGCAGAGCATGGACTTCATTCACTGAAAGGTGCTCCCTCCTCCTCCAGCAGAATCATCTGCACATAACAACACGTCTTGCCTGCCACCTCTTCTTCAGACTAAAGACAGGACCGGGTGGTTTCAACACCCTGCCACAGTGCCCTGACACTCTTGGTTTCCTGTCTCTGGCCCCCAGGCTACCCTTTGCAGCTTCTGCAGGATCCAGACAGGGGGCTGTGGCCAGCGCCTACACTTGCTCTGGGAAGCATTCCACAACCAGGGTGCCCTTCTCCACCTTGCTCTGTGACCCTCCAGGCAAATCCTGAGCCCAGCTGCAATGGCGATGGCGTCACCAGAAGCCTGGGCGTACAACAGCCGCGCATGATGTTGCAAATGCAACCCCGCTTTACCAGGACCCTCCTGCAGGCACCCCACCCCCTGCTGGAGGGACTGGGCTTTGAGCGCTATGCATCTGCACCAATCACAGGCCCTGCCATTGTTGATTCACACTGCCCTGACACGCAGACCAGGCGATGCTGGGCTCTGCAACTAATGTCCACAGAGACAGTCAGAGGCATCAACCGAGAGGGTGAGGCCACTTGTCACCCCTCCTCTACTCCTGCTTCTGATTTTAACATCTCCCCAGATCTGTGATGCAGAGAGACAAGGCTAGGGGCAATAACACTGTCCTGCCCCAGGAAACCAAAGGACACTTCCTGAAGCCTGTAACCTCCAGGTGTCATCTCTCACGTGGAGGGTGGTCTGAGGAGAGGGGCTGTGCTGGGTGTAGGCATGTCCCCAGGCCTGTGCATGCAGGAGACCCTGGTGAAAATCATCTGAGTGGAGAACTTCTGCAGCAGTGTCCCCAGTGACCATCGTGAAGAATGAGAGCACTGCATTTATCGAGCCAGTAAGTCCCACCGATGAGAAACTAGACTGCCATGTGTATGCCAAGAGCCATGAGGGCTGATCACAGAATGAGGCTGTCCTCCAGTGATGCCCAGCTGGCCCTGCACTTCATGTGCTGCAGCGCTCCTGCAGAGAACTGACTCCAGGCGCCTCTCGGTGAGTCTGGGGCTGCCAGCACACTCTCCTTCTGTGTTGCTTGCCCCAGTACTCCCACCCGGCTGGGATCCTGCAGGAAGCAGCTCCTGCATCCGTCAGCCCTGCCTGGGACAGCCATGATTAGATTATAAGATTACAGCTGTGGCCGCTGTGTCTGCCAGCAGAACTACAGCAGCAAGCTGATGCTGTTTTCATGGTCTCTAATGAAGTAATAAGAAATAATGGGATTTATTGGTAGCTGCATGACCATTAACCAAACATATTAAGCATAACTACTACTTCCACAAAAATGCCGACAATGTCTGCAAGCACCAGCTCACGTGCCCCTTTCCCTATTCCTGGAACAATGAACAGCTCGGAGGATGTGCTTTTACACACAGCACAGGCACCCAGGGAGCTATTGGCTCTCCCTCCTGAGATGCCCTTCAGGCATAGCCCATGCCTGAATTCACACTCAGAGCATGTGCCCATCACTGCTGGGCCCAGAGAATTCTCACGACATTCAGGTGAGGCTCGTAGGTTCCAATGGGCACAGCTACCTGTACACGCAAGACCCAGGGAGGCATGGCTCCACCAAGCCAGAACTAGGGGCAGGGAGGGTGCTTTGAACCAGCCAGGATCAGGATGAGGCCTGCAAGGAGCTGGGGGAGCAGGCGAAGGCTGCAGGAGGACACTGGCCAGGAGCTGCAGGCCAGTGCCCCAAGGCCTTGGGCAGGGTGGTGCTCAGGCTCACTCCTGGGGAAGACGAGCCCCCTCCTCTACGCAGGGAGAAGGCCTGGAAGGTGGAGCAGCAGGGCTCTGTGGGCCAGCTCAGCCACTCCTCATCCCCTGGAGGGGCAGATGCCCAGCACCTGGAACCCACGCTCACACAAGGGCTCTGCCTGGGAGGGCCAGGAGCAGCAGTGCACTGATGCCCAGGCCACAGGCTGCCCAGGCACATCAGCTCTGCAGCCAGTCCACCTTCCTCCCTGAGGTCCTGCCTCACGACCTACCACTTCTCACTTCCAAGGCCAGTGAGACCATGTGGGCCACAGGATGGGGAGAAGGACAGGGGCAACAGGAGTGGCCTGGGCTCCACTGTGCCATGGAGTCTCCCATGAGCTGCTCATGCGGAGGCCACAGAGCTCCTGGCCAGCTACACAGCCTCTCCCACTGAATCCTAAGAACACAGTGATTCTGCTCCCAAGTCCCACTTCCCAAACCAGCACCATGTCAGCAGCAGTGTCCAAGAGGCAAGGCAGCCTCCACCCAGCCTCCATTCCATTACCGTGCAGATGAACCACAGTCACTCCTGCAGACCACAGAAGGCCCTGGGCACACAGCTGCCGCTCCCTGTTGCTGCACAGCTGTCCCAGAAATGCCTCACTGAAGGCAAATGAGGAGCACACAGTGAGAGGCCCTGTGTGGGCCTGCACGAGCTCTCCTAGAGCCCAGAGCCACTTCCTTCTCCCCCCTGAGCTTAGTAAGGTGTCGGCTACATCATCTCCGCCAGGAGTGCTACCCACCCAAGGCCCCAGTGGCCGGCCTTTCCTGCTGTCCACGCTCACCTTCAGCCACAAGGCCACTGAGCAACAGGCACTCACTAGCCCAGCCACCTGCTCATCCACCAGTCTCTGGACCTGGGCAGGGGAAGGTGACCTTCATGGGCTGGAGCACAGGCCCACCCAAGGCATCTGGGTAAGGAGGGAAGGCTGAGGGCAGTCGGAGGCACCAGGCTCTCAGGATTTAGCAGGTCATTCTAGCACACTGTGTCCACTCTGTGGTCACCAGGAAGCTACCGACTGCAGGGAGTGGGGAGACAACCAGTGGCAGAGGACAAGGTGGGAGCAGATGCACCCCAGGAACCCTGAGAGGCAGGAACCAGGGCACCCAAATGTCTGGGACATCCTTCTCTGAACCAGAGATCAGGCCAATCACCTGGTCCTCCCCCAGGTGAATCCTGTGTTCTTCTCCACCCCATCTCATAGCCGGCCTGCATGTCCATGGCCCACTGCAGCGTCCTGCAGTCTGCAGACCACACATGGGGACACGTGCACCACACACACACAGATGAGTGCAGGCAAGCCTCCCTTCAGCTCGTGTCTCCACTCCACATTCCTGACTCTCCTTGCAAGGCTCCCCTCCTGCCCACCCCAGCCACGTGACAGACTCTGCATTAGCACCCTGCTGACACGGGTGCCAGGCCGCCTCCAGGTTTCTCTCATGCACACCATCTCTCCAGTGTCTACATCCTGCAATCCCGGGAAAGGAACTGCCACACTCCTGCTCCCTGGGCATCCACTCTTTCCCCAGGAGAAAGGCACTGGCTGAGTGGTGGTCGCCTCAGTGCCTCAGGTCCATGCCCACCCCCAGTGCAGCTTCCAGAGGATGAGAGGGTCCTGCTGGGTGCTCAGTGCATGCTGGCAAAGGGTCCACAGGGGTAGGACTCCCCAGGGCCCTTGTGTGCAGCTGAGCAGGCAGGATGCTACAGACCCAGGGACACCAGGTGCTCAGGGAAGGCCCTGGCCTTGGCCACACTGGTCTCGGGGGATTAGGATTTTCATAATTAAACACAAGTTTTAGCTGCACTTGAAAACTTACCAAAGCCTGCTGGAATTTTCATCTTCTACAGTTTCTGATGTAATTAACAAGAACCCCAGGCACACAGCTCTTCCCCTCATAAACCAATGTCTGAGCTGAACTCAAGGTGAGCTCAGGTACTTACTCGATATCTGCAAAGACGCTGGGTGGTACCTGCAGGAGGCGGGCGACATCCCCCATCAGCTGCTTCCCCTTCTCCAAGTTCAGAGGGCTGTAGAGGGAGGGGGGCATAGTTAGCCAAGAATGCTCATCTGTGCTTGGGAAGTCAGGGTCCCCAGGGAGCCACCTTGGCTGCCCACTGCTCCCTGATGCACCCACTCTTGGGGCTGGACCAGGTGGCTCCTCAGGCACGACGAGCCACTAAGGCAGACAATGAGGTGCAAACGGAATCGCCAGCAAGTGCAACGGGCCCACGATGACACCTCCGGCTCATCTCGGCCTTCAGTCAGAAGCTAATAGAGGGCGGGGGTGGGAGGCAGATGGAGCAAGGAGCAGATGCCGAAGATGCCATGGTGGGATGGGCAGGAAGTGTTCAAAGGAAGCAGCTGTTTTATGTGGACTCACTGCTGAAGGGAGTCACCATCCCAGCGAGAGGGTGTTTAGACACCACATGTGCAAGTGCAAAAGGACAACAGGGGCACACTGCCAGCAGCACCGTCACAGGGTAGCGATGCCCCAAGAGAGTGCTGCGGCTGCACACGGCCCAGCAAGGCGACACAGCCGGGAGAGCTGCTTGATGAAAGGGGGCAGCAGGGCTGAGCTGCGCTCCGCGGGCTCGATACCCAGCACCAAAAGCAAAGGTGGCAGGTAGCAGGTCCACGCGATTCTAAGTTCCCATTATGAATCCCGACACCAGGACCCAGGGTCCCAAACCCTGCCGCCTGTGCACCCCGTCAGTGCTGCTTCAAGGGAGCACCAGTGCACACCGGCCAGCAGCAAGGCTCCCGCCCCTCGTCCCCACCACTCAGCACAGGCTAGAACATGGCTCTCAACTCAAAGGCCAGGCCCTGCCTTCAGGGCTCACTGTGGGGACACAGGCAACAAAGACATCAACAAACAAGATGAAGCCTGTGCTTTGGGACCACTGGGGGCCATCCTCCTGTTGGAATCCTAGGTCCAGACACTGTGACCTCATCAGGAAACAGGTGGCTACAGATTTAATTAGGGGAGAGGACACTGAGCATGGGCCTGGTCCAACACCACTGGTGCCTTGCAGAAAGGGGGAGTGTGGACACACAGGGTGGTGCAGCGGCAAAGCCCACGTGAGGACACAGATCAAACCATGCAGGTGCCACCGCCAGTGCAAGTCCCCCAGCGCCAGAGCACAGCCTGGGACAGTCTCCCTGCACCACCAGCACCTTGATCTGGACTTCCAGGTACAGAACTGTGTGTGCTGCCTGGGGCACTCTGCAAAGCTAGGCGGCTCAAGCAAACCAATGCCTGTGTCAACTGGCAACAAGTTCTGTGGGTGCAGGGTGGAGGAGGCGGGGCAGAGCTACCCAGAAGGGCTCAGAGAAGGACCCTTCAAGGAAGCCACATCTGGCAGCCATATGGCATCAGGCAGTTGGAACAGCAGGTACAGAGCTGGGTGCCACTGGGACCTCTCCAAAAACAGAGAGGGTCCCAGGTACAGGGGCCAAACAGGCCACCACAGCCACCCAGGAGATGACAACTGGTGAGCACTGGTATGTGGGGAGATGCTGAGGCATGCTGGCAGGATTGGCTGGTCAGAGAAGGACATGGAGAGACATGGGAGACAGAGAAGCTTGGGAAGTCCACCCAGTGAGCCCACGAGCATAGTCCAGGGAGTGCAGTCCAGATGCACATCAGGAGTTGGCCAAAGCAGGGTGTGGAAGCTTGCAGACTGGACAAAGTCAGAGTCCTTCCAACACTTAGGGCCAGGTGGTGAGGGGGAACCCACAACAGAGAAAGAAAAGAGCAGCCAGCGAGGCAGGACCTGGCCTGGCCTGGACCTCAAGGGCAACAGTCAGCTTTTCATCACTGTAGCCAAAAGACCTGACAAGAACAGTTTTAGAGGAGGAAAAGTTTCTCTTAAATGACAGTTTTAGAAGTCTCAGTTCACAGATGGCCGACTCCATTGCTCTGGGCTAGAGGTGAGGCAGAACATCAGGGCGGGGGAACGTAGTAGAAAAGAGCAGCTCAGGACGTAACAGCCAGGAAGCAGAGAGGGCTCTGCTCACTAAGGACAAAATATAAACCCCAAAGGCATGACCCCAGAGACTCATCTCCTCAGCCTCACCCTACCTGCCTACAGTCACCCCCTAGTTAATCTACTGATAAGGTCACCCTTCTCATAATCTAATCATTTCTCCTCTGAACATTCTTGTATTGTCTTGCACATGAGTTCTGGGGGGACACCTCATATCCAAACCATAACATTTTGCCCCTGCTCCCAAAATCTCAAGCCCATTTCGCAATGCAAAACACATTTAGTCCATTTCTAAGATCCCTATAGTCTAAACAGTTCCAGCATTGCCCGAAAGTCCAAGTCCAAAGTCTCCTGAAACTCAAGGTAAGCTGAGAGAGGAAAGATCAAAAGCAAGTTACATATATCCAACATATAAAGGCACAGAGTAAACATTTCCATTCCACAAGGGAGAAATCAGCTCATAGAAAGAAGGGATGGGACCAAAGCCAGACAGAAAACAGCTGGGAAAACAAGTCCTGCAACTCCATGTCCAGCATGTGGAACACGTGGCATTGTGATGTTCTCTCCAAAGGCTGTGTAGCTCTGCCCCTATGTCTTTGCTGGTTGTGGGCCACATGGCCTCTCTTTGTATATGTTCAATCGCTACAGCTTTACTCAGCAGACATTCCACGTTACTGACATCTGTTAATCTTGGGGGCTTCCACTGCAACTTCAGCTTCCTTCTCACATCTTCACACATCACCCTCTCAGGGGGTCCCTGTAGGGACTCAGACCCTGGGGTACTTTGCCTGTCCTTCCAGGCCCTCCTTTGAAATATCAGTGGAAGCTTCTATAACCCCCTAACTCCAGCATCCTGAATTCCTGTATAACCAGCACCATATGGATGATGCCAAAGTCTGTCACCATCTCAAGCAGTAGCCAAGCCTTCACGGACTACAGCTGTAGCAGCCTCTGAGTGACTAGGTGGCTGAGCACAATGAAACAACTTCCTAGACTCCACTACACAAGCATGGATCCCTCATTGTCTCTTCTCACAGGAATTTTAATTTTACATCAACCAGCCTGAAATGGGTGTGGTCCTGCCAATTCCTGACATGCCCTCATGCCATCTTTCCTAGTGTTTCTGGGTAAAGTACTTAGCATTCCTTTAGTGGCTGTAATATATTTAGTAGCCACAATTTCCTAAGCACAGAGTTTTACTCATTCTAATATGGCAAAGTGCAAGTTTTTCTAATCTTTCTGACTACTTCCTCCTCCTAATTATCACAGTAAACTTGGCTAAAAGTCACCAGCAATATCCATGCCACCAGGGGCTGTGGTTTTGGCCAGGAGAGCACTGGCCAGACACATGTGAGGAACTGGGTTCTATCCTCAGTACCACATAAAAAAATAAACAAATAAAATAAAAGTATTGTGTCCATCTATAAGTATTTATTTTTTAAAAATCCATGCCTGAATGCTGCGCTGCCTTGAAATTTTCTCTGCCAGATTAATTAGTCCATCACCTTTAAATTTAGCTTCACAGAAATTCTCAGGACACAGGCAAAATGTAGACAACTTCTTTGCCAGAAGGTAACATAAATGGCCTCTAGTCCAATTTCCAGTAGAGTCCTCCTCCTCCTCTGAAACCTCATGAGCCCAGTCTTTAGTGTCCACAGTCCTATTGGTATTCTGGTCTTTTGAGCTCCCACCAGAATCTCCCATTAACCTCTGATTACAATGTTCTAAACCTTTTTCAGCCTGCATGTATAAAAGTTTAAAAAATTCCTCCCAAAAATCAGCAACAAATGCTTCTGAACCACATGGTGTGAATCCCACTTCTTGATATAAACTTCAGTTTTAGTCAGCTTTGTGTCACTGCAACCAAAAGATCTGACAAGAGCAATGTAGAAGAGAAAAGTTTATTTTGGTTCATGGTTTCAGAGGTTCTGTCCTTTTCCAGCCAATTCCATAGCTCTGGGTCCAAGGTGAGGTAGACCATCATGAGGCAAGGGCATGGTGGAAGAAAGCATTACCTCAGACATGTCAATAAGGCAGCAGAGAGAGATCTTCTCACAAAAGACAAAATATAAACCCCAAAGACAAGCCCCTAGTGACCTACTTCCCCGAGTCATACCATATCTACCCACAGTTATCACCTAGTTAATTCATATCAGTGAATTGATCCACTGATTACTGTATAGATAGTTAATAATATGGGCCCATCCTTGAGTGTGACTTAGGAGAGGAGAGCTTGTCAGTGAGGAATTTGGAAAAACTTTGAGGAAGCACCCTCAATGTTATTGTTCGGGGCCATGTGGCGCACTAACAAGCTCTTGGTGCCTCAAAACTTTCAGCCTTTGATCCTGTGAGTTTTGGAACCTGGCCAGTTCCCACCTCACAGAGATTTTACAGCCTAAGGTCAGCTGCATAATGCTGGACTGCATGTTGGGAGGAGTTGCTGTGTCTTTTTAAGTCCTCCAAAGGAGAAAGAAATTCAGGAGAAGAATTCCAATTGGAGAGATGGAAGAAGAGAGAAGAAGGGATCCATCTGAAGAAGAAGAGATTGAATCCATCTGAGAAGAAATTTCAACTGGGGAAGAAAGAATCTGATGCTTTGAGTAAGAAGAAGGAAACTAATGATGAGAGGAAGGAAGCTGACTTGCGAGGTAGAAGGCAGACTCTCACCTGTGTGTTTACCCCACTCTTGGTGTTGCTGATTTTACCCAAGGCTGGGTGTTGAAGATGGTGATGACGCTTTAAGTGGAAAAGAAGGACTCTCACCTGTGTTGTTTACCCTACCCCCAGTATTGCTGATGTTACCCGAGGATAGGTGTTGAAGGTGTTGATGCTGCTGTGAGTAAAGAAGAAGGATCTTGAATGGTGCTTTGAGGAGAAAGACCCTGAAGGTGATGATGGTGCTTTGAGGAGGAAGGCTCTTACCTATGTGTCTATCCCATTCTTGGTGTTGCTTATTTTACCCAAGGCTGGGTGTTGGAGGTAATGATGATGCTTTGAGTGTACCTGCAACCCCGTGTTGTGTTATCTGGTGTTGATTGGTGAGTGCTTATTGGGCTGGAGCCGCTCTTTCTGTTCTTCTATATTATTGATTCATTATATGCAATATTCAATATTGCAAACTATAACTGTTGCTTGCTTTGTTATATTGTCTCATATTAAAGCTTATAAAACCCATCCTGTTGTGAGGCTGGTGATTCACCCCACGAATCTGCCTAGATAAATTAGTCTGAGCTCAGCAATTCTTGGTCATAGATCCAGACCAAGACAAATACCACCTCTCATAATCTCATCTTTTTACCTCTGGAAATTCTTGCACTGTCTCACACATGAGCTTTTGGGAGTCACCTCATATCTGAACCATAACAAAATGGGAAGGAGGGTTGGACTATCAGACTGGTCCAGAGAGATAAGGGCAGAAGCAACAGCTTCTGTAAGTAAGTCTGGGAGAGGCCTGACTGGACTCTCACAAGGAGTGGAGGTGTGAAAAATGGTCTTGGACAGCAGCAGATAGTTGTGGTGGGAAGCACACTAGGGCTGTGGAACTCAGATGCTCCCTACACACTGAGGAGCTTTGGATAAAACCCTAGATCTAGGGATCAGACCCAAGTAGTCCTAACAGCCACAAGTTCACTGGAGGATTCAGCAAGGAATCAAGTGTAGAGCCACTACTGTGTTAGCTGAAGATCAGGGTCACTTATTTGGGGCTTATGAATTCTTTCTAGAAAGATACTATGTAGAGCATGGTTTTCACTGGACCAAGTGATCTGTGAACAGAAAGCTACATGGGCAAGGTGCACACTGTAAATTGGTGTCACATCCTCAGATGGCCATAGGTTCCCCTGCCATGAACACAGCTGAAGTCCACTGTGGCCAACCCCCACAGTGTGAGGACCTAGGAAAAGGGGATAGTGGACTTCTTCCATCCATAAATGCTGATATCACAGTGTGAGGAACTAGGAAAAACTGATAGTGTACATCTCCCACTCATAAACACTCATGTCGCTGGGTGCAGTGGCCACGCCTGTAATCCCAGCACTTAGGGAGGCTGAGACAGGAGAATTGCGAGTTCAAAGCCAGCCTCAGCAATGGTGAGGTGCTAAGCAACTCAGTGAGACCCTGTCTCTACATAAAACACAAAATAGGGCTGGGAATGTGGCTCAGTGGTTGAGAACCCGAGTTCAATCCTCAGTACCAAAAAAAATAAACACTCATGTCACAGCTGAAGGCCTGGGACAAGTCAACAGTGGACATCTTCCACTCACAGATGCTGATCCCTCAGATGACAGGCACACAGATGAGACAACATGGGGAGAGTGTCCTACAGTGGACCACGTGCTATGGGAACACAGGGTCTGGGCTAGGAGGATGGGCCTGCCCCAGAGCCAAGAGCTTCCAGGGAAAGCAGTAGGTCCCACATCCATCACTCTAGGCAGTCAATTGGGGAGGGTCTGGAGCCCACCCTGGCCTATTAAGCCAGTAGTGTTAGGATCATAGCCAGATCCTGCATCTAACATCAACATGTAAAACAAAACACAAAACTCATCAGCCAAATCTAATGACCAACTTGGTTGAAAGCCCTTGTTTAGGGAAATATAAAGTTGAGAGTATACTCAACTCATTAAGACAAGGCCCTCCTATACATGGTTCTGGGGTCTGTGTAGGTACCTCCATGTACAGCAAGGAACATATACCAGGACACTCCCCAGTGTGCACACACCCTCCACGTGTGCCAGGACTCTCCCCAGGTGTGCACGCACCTTCCATATGTGCCAGGACACTCTTTAGGTGCTCACGCACCCTTCACATGTGCCAGGACACTCCCCAGGCATGCATGCACCCTCCATGTGTGCCAGGATACTCTCCATGTATGCACACACCCCTCTCCTACATGGGGACATTGCCCAGGTGTGCATGCACCCTCCACATGTACCAGGATACTCCCCAGGATACTCCCCAGGACACACCCTCCACAGACATTCCCTGGGTGTGCATGAACTCTTACACATGAACTTGTACATATAAGACATGTCCATGGGCATCCCCACTAGATGCAATGGACCCCACACAGCTCCCCCTCTGTCACTGTGCACACCTGCCACAAGTGTACCTCTGCTGTTATGCACATCGGGCAGGCACAGGACAGTCAGACCAGTGGGAGCCATGGATATGATGGACATTCTGGATCTGCAGGGCTGGGGCCATCTGGCTGGGGCCATTTGGCTGTTGAGGTTCCTTCTCTGTGAGGCCTTAGGACTTGCAGCCCAGCCTCCTGACTCTGCTCACACAGGGCCACTCCCTCTCTGTGCCTAGCTCTGCCTTCTCAGGTCCCCTGTCTGCACCGACCCCCTTCCCCCTTCAATCCTGGCTGCCATCAATTGCCTGATGATCACAACCACCTGGGCAGCTAGACCCTGCTCTCCTCAAACACCCTCTGCACCTTGATGGAACCTCTAGACTCCTCACTTGTATTAAAAGGTCTCCAGTTGTTTCACACATTTTAAATGTCTCTCCACTAACTGCAAGCTCACTGAGGGTAGGAACCATGTTTTATTGTTCATTTCTCCAAAGCCCCAGGCTGTGCATGAACCAACTTCCCAATGCTTGTTCTCAAATCCCTTGAATTTCATTTCTAGCCTGTTTTCCACTAAGGGTGATGAATGAAGTGCAGAGTGGCTTTGTCCAAGCCCCACAGAACTGAGCATTATTGTCCACAACAAGCTAGGTAAACAGTCTGGAAGTGGAAGAAGTCAGCAGCCAGCACATTTCCATTGATCCCTGGACTCCACAGCCAGAATTCCCAGTATACCCACTGTACAACAGGACAGTGGCACCCCTGCAGACCCCAGCCAGTTGCCATGGCTCAGCATGGAGGGCAGCACTGCACTCAGTGGGATGGTGTTGAGTGTTCAGTGGTGATGCAGCTGTCACTCTCACCGTGCAATCTGCAGGCTCACCTGTCCTCTCACGGTCAGACTTCTTAGGAAGCAGCTGCAGTCAGTCTCGAAAATCAATGGGAGGACTCCACACATGCAGGTCTGTCACCTAATGCTGCCCGGAGAACAGGCACCGTGCTCTGGGTCAGGGTCAGAGCCAGGAGGGCTGCACAGCCTTGCCCTGCACCCTGACCTACAATAGCAGGCTAGCTTCTCAGCCTGAGAGTGCTTTCTCATCTCTACTCAGTTCCTGAGGAGAGTAGTCTGTCTGAAACCTTCCAGTGCTGCAGTCCAGTCACTCTGAAGGACATTGATGGGTCTGCTGTAGAAGCCAAGTGAGGACTCTAGCATCCTGACTGTCCACTAGCTGTGAAGCTCAAGCTCCAGTGGGAGGCCACACTCTCCTCCCTGTGACACCCTCGCAGAGCCAAGGTTTCCTCCATTTTTTTAAGAAGTGGGGTATCACTATGGCACCCAGGTTGGCCCTGATACTCTGGGCCCAAGCATGCCTCCTGCCTTGCCACCCAAGTAGCTGGGACCACAGGTGCAGGAAAGCAAAGCTCTGGACGACTGTGGAATCCGACTCCTAGCCAAGCGGTACAAACACACGTTTATGGTGACCTCCTGCTCCTGTAATGTGCCAGCATATCAGGACCTCTTGAGACCCCTAAATCTCATGCCT
This sequence comes from Geosciurus inauris, assembly GCA_004024805.1. Taxonomy (NCBI): domain Eukaryota; kingdom Metazoa; phylum Chordata; class Mammalia; order Rodentia; family Sciuridae; genus Geosciurus; species Geosciurus inauris. The sequence goes on along the minus strand of PVHX01008522.1, from coordinate 41,175 downwards.
GTGTTAGCTGCCAGCCTCCCATGACCTTCCAGAGCAGAGTGTAGAGGGCCCTAGCTCCTGGCCCAACTGGAGGGGCTGTTGCAATACTGTCCACTCTCCTGGATGACCATGGCCATCCAGAGCTCAGGCTGTGCAGCAGCAGGTGGGAAGGTCTGCCACAGCCCCGTCTTGGCAGGTCCTGTGTGCTCTGGCTGCTCTCCAGGCCTGACAGGCCATGCCGACTCAGGGGCAGGCAACCAGCTCCTCAGGCAGCAGTCAGGTGCAGCACCCAGGCCCAGCGGCTGCCCTCGAGGGCTGCCATCCTGCGCTTCCACTGTCTTGACTCACTTCAACCGCTGTCACAGAGAGACATCAGACTGAAGGTGTCCTCCTCGCCCGTGCCCTAAGCAGAGACAGGATGCACACCACTGCTACCCCGTAGGATGCTGGCGATCTGAACACACTGATGGCACTGGTTCTTGGTGACTTACTAGGTGTGCTGTGGCACCACGGTGCACTAAAAAGAAATGATCTTCCATTTCAGAGAGATCACAGGAAGCTGGGGCTCATGTCTCGGCAGGGGCCCGGTGCAGCGGGAGTGGCCTAGCTGGCGACCCGAGCCCCTGCTGGCCTCATGGAGCCCTGGGGTGACACTCCTGCCCTGTGGCTGTCTCCTTGGAGACTTTCCTGGCCCTAGAGCTCCTAGTGGGACAGAGGGCAGGTCACAGGAGGTAGTGTGGACTCCAGGTCCCTGCTAGATGGCTGTTTTCCTGGGGCTCCTGGTGGGAGCTGTGTTCAGGGGCAGGATGGGGCCTCTGACTCTCCCCTGCAGGGCTTGTCCTCAGGAGGCCTTCGGCTACACCAAGGAAGCCACGAGCAGAGAGTGACCTAAGAGGGGCAGCCGAGGGTGAGGTAGTGGAGTGGGCACAGGCCAGCCGGGCCATGGGTGAGACTCTGGTTAAAGGCAGAACACAGCGTGCGTGGCACCAGGGGCAGACCTGGGCCCTCACCGAGGCAAGCTCGACTACTGAGCCACACTGTGGCCTAGCACAGGATTTTGGGACTCTTTACTTCATGGGCTTGGGGCCACTTTATTTAAACTATTTCCACCTCCATCAGGAAAACAGATGTTCTCCACACGTCTAACTATGCACTTCCACATCCTTTCCCAGCATGGTTGTCTCTGCATTTCCCCTTGCTCATCACCTTCCCGGTGCCTACAGCAGGTACCCAACAGACACCCGTCTGACTCCAGGTGGGTACCAGGACCTAGAAGGGCTGACAGCACACAGAGGAGATGTGGAGTGGAACCTGAGAATGGCTGCCCAGTGTCCTGCCCATTGCCCAGTGCTCTGTCCAGCACTGAGGTTGGGTGGCCAGCGTGTGGACCTGGGGTTGCCTGGTTTCCCTCACTCCGGCTCCTCCTGCTCCTCTTCCTCCTCTTCCCTTCCTTCTCCTCCTCCTGCTCCTCTGATGGATGAGAACCCTGACCATTCCCACTTGCTGGGTTCTATCCCAACCCAAACCTTCAACACTGGGAACTCTATCAGGACAAGAAGATTGTTAAGACAGGCAATCCAAAGAGCTGAATGGTGACAAGGAAGGGCATGCCCCCTTCCGGGAAGATCCTGTGTAGATGGCACTGTGCTTGCTCAACAAAAGCTAGTCATGACCCAGGAACAGGCTGGAGCTGGGCCCCACCCCAGCACTGGCAATAGGGAGCCCACCCACAGCACTCTCAGGACCCACCCTGTCTCTGTCACTGCACAAAGCTGCCCCTCTTCTCTGCAACTGCCTGGTGCTGGGCAGGTAGCCCAGGGCCCTGGCTCTGTGGCTGAGACCCCAGGGATCTTGTGGGAAGCAGAGGTGGAACTGGGTCCAACTGTCTGGTCATCAGGTTGGAAAGTCCCCTTCAGCCTCATTGGCTTCCAGAAGCATGGGCAAGCCCCTCCTGAGTACAGAGGCTTTGCAAGACACAAGAGTAGTAGGCACTCCCTGTCACCCATTTTGGGCCTGGCAGGCAGGGGCACGGAACCCTGATCTTCTGGTGAGACATTTGGTCCAAACACTCTTGCACATCTCTAGTAGACGAAGAGTGGTACTGTGCCAGCATCTAGAAGTGCTGCCTACTGCAGAGGACCCTGCCTGAGGCCAAGCCTCCGCAGAAGAACTGCATAGCAGCCAGCAGGCAGGCATCATCTGCATCCACCAACTGGCCTCTCCCAGGCCCGGCTTTTCATTAGAAAACCTGAAGGAGAAATCACGACCTAGCCATCTTTTCTCAGAACACTGAGAGGAGCAGGGTGTGGTGGGCAGTGCCAGGCCGCTTCAGTGTGTTCGCCCCAGGCCACCCTCATGTGCCCTCAGTGCCCACCTTCCCCAGAATTTTCCCGGCAAAGCTCCTCTGTTCCTGTCTAGGTGGAGCTGCGCTCTTGCTGGCCGCTGCTGGGTTGATGTTATCGTCCATGTCCCAAGTTCCACTCCAGTGCCCTTTCTCTTCCCAGCATCCCTGGGAAGCGGGTCCCAATGCCACCTCCCCAGGTGGATGAGCCCAGCATATGGTGACAGTAACCTGCCTCGGCACATACCAGTGCAGGATCCTACCCTGGTAGTCAGCATCTGTGCTGTCTTCCTGCATGGTGCCGTCGCGAGGACGAGGAGGTCACGCAGAGGCGGAGCTTTTCTAGTGCTGCCAGGGTCCCAGGCACTCCATGGAGCAGGGTGGTCCTCTGTATCCACTCCTCATATTTCTTTTCTTTCTTTTTGTGAAATGATTTATTACTAGAAATTTTATTTTTATTATTTTTCCATATTTCTAATTAGTACATTTTAATTATACATAATGGTGGAATTTGTTATTACATATTTATATATGCATAAAATCTAACAATAATTTGGCCAATGTCATTCCCTAGTATTTCTCCCCTTCACTCCTTTCCTTCCACTCCTTGGTCTCTTTCCTTTACTGATCTCCCTTCCATTTTCATGAGATCCACCTGAACTTTCTTTTCCTTTTTCCTCTCTAGCTTCCACATATGAGACAACATATGACTCTTGACCTTCTGATTTTGGTTTATTTTGCTTAAGAATGTTCCCAAATTCCATCCATTTTACTGAAAATGACATAATTTCATTTTTCTTTATGGCTGAATAAAACTTCATTACATACATATACCACATTTTCTTTATCCATAGACACCTAGGCTGGTTTCACAGCTTGGCTATTGTGAACTGTGCAGCTATAAACATGGTATACTTCTATCACTACAACATGATGACTGTAATTCTTTAGGACAAATACCAAGGGGTGGTATAGCTGGGTCATACGGTGGTTTCATGCCAAGTCTTTTGAGGAATCTCCACAGATTTCTGTAGTGGTTGTACCAATTCACAATCCCACAAATGGTGTAAAAGTGATCCTTTCCTCCTCATTCTCTCCAGCATTTATTATTGTTTGTATTCTTATTTTTTTCTTTTTTAAAAAAATGTATTTGTTCTTTTTAGTTATAAATGACAGTAGAGTCTACTTTGACATATTTATACAAACATGGAGTACATCGTATTCTAATTAGGATCCAGTCACATGGCTGTACATGATGGTGGGATTCACTGTGGTGTATTTATATATGTACATAGAAAAGTTATGTCAGATTCACTCCACTGTCTTTCCTATTCCTGTCCCCCTTTCCTTCCCTTCCTTCCCCTTTGTCTAATCCACTGAATTTCTGTACTTCCCCTCCATACCTCCATGTGGGGTGTTAACATCCACATATCAGAGAGAACATTCAACCTTTGGTTTTTAGGAATTGACTTATTTCACCTAGCATGATAGTCTATCTCCAGATCCATCCATTTACTGGGAAATGTCAGAAAGGCATTCTCTATGGCTGAGTACTACTCCATTGTGTATATGTACCACATTTTCTTTATACATGCATCTGTTGACGGGCACCTAGCTGGCTCCATAGCTTAGCTATTGTGAATTGTGCTGCTGTAAACATTGATGTGGCTGCCATAGTATGCTGATTTTGATTCTTTTGGATATATACCAAGGAGTGGGATAACTACATTGACTCACTTTCATTCACAACCTCAAAAAAAGTTTATCCCACCAATTCATACATTTCATAAATTTACTATAACATACTAGGTCACTAGAAAAAAGGTAACCAAGATAACCTCAGCTGATCAGTGGGGGGAAAATCTAACTTTTGTTCACTTATATTTAATACATATTGGGGTAATATTTAATAACATGAAAACAATAAAAGCTGATTGTTGTCATCTTCTACTTCCTTGTCTATACAAAATCATAGTATATTTTTCTTTATCACACCTGCTAATTTCAACAGCCTTCTTTTTCTTTTTCTTCATGGATTATTTTAGATGGCAAGATGCAATACTGAGCTGAAAATTAAGGAAAGGTCTTGTTTGTATTCTTGATGGGTACCATTCTGACTGGTGTGAAATGCTATCTCAGGGTAGTTTTCTTTTTTGGTACTGAGGATTGAACTCAGGGGTACTCCACCACTGAGCCACATCCCCAGCCCTATTTTGTGTTTTATGTAGAGACAGGGTCTCACTGAGTTGCTTAGCGCCTTGCCATTGCGGAGGCTGGCTTTGAACTCGCCGTTCTCCTGTCTCAGCTTCCGAAAGTGCTGAGATTACAGGTGTGCACCACCATGCCCAGCTGGTAGATTTTTGTTTTTTGTTATTTTTTTTTAGTTGTCAATGGACTTTTTTTTTTTTTAATTTATATATGGTGCTGAGAATCAAACCCAGGGTCTCACACATGCTAGGCAAGTGCTCTGCCACTGAGCCACAACCCAGCCCCTCAGGGTAGTTTTGATCTGCATTTCCCTGATTACTAAGGATGTTGAAAATTTTTTCAAATATTTTTGGTCATTTGTACTTCTTTTGACAAGTATGTGTTTAATTCACTTGCCCATTTATTAACGAGATTATTTGGATTTTTAAAATTTTTCTTTTTTTTAGTTGTCAATGGACCTTTATTTTATTTATTTATATGTGATGCTGATAATCAAACCCAGGGCCTCACACATGCTAGGCAAGCACTCTACCACTGAGCCACAACCCAGCCCTGGTTATTTGGATCTTTTAGTGTTAACTTCTTGACTTCTTTCTATATTCTAGATATTAATCATCTATCAGAAGAGTAGTTAGTAAAGATCTTCTCCCACTCTGCGGGTTCTCTCTTCACATTCCTAATTATTTCCTTTGCTGTGCAGAAGCTCTTTAATTTGATGCCACCCATTTATTAACCCTTGGCACTATTTCCAGAGCTTTAGGGGCCCTGAGAAAGTCACTGGCTGTGCCTACATGCTGGAGTGTGGACTTGATGTTTTCTTTTGGGAGTTACAATGTTTCTGGCCTGATTCCGAGGTTGTTGATTCACTTTGAGTTGATTTTTGTGCAGGGTGAGAGATAAGGTTCTGGACTCATTCTTCCACATGTGGATCACCAGTTTTCCCAGCACCATTTAATAAAAAGACTGTCTTTATTCAACGTATGTTTTTGGCACCTTTGTCAAGGATCAGATGACCATGTGTTTCTGTGGCTGCACATGGCCAGGCAGCCTGCTGGGTCTGCTCAGTCCCCAGGGCCACGTGAGGTCTCTCTCACATGACTTCGCTTGTCCCCGCATCTGCTGCTCCTCAGTGTGTGTGTTGGCATGATCCCGGTTTTCAAAAGCTCCAAAGCTGATCTCACTGACTCACGGTGAGGCACGTATGCCAGAGCGCTCTGTGGCTAGGAGAAGAGAGGCTGGCCTCGCAGGCCAGGTGTCTGCAGGCGAGCGCTCACAGGAACAAAGGCAGCCCCCTCCTGTGCAGATCCTGCCCTGCAGCCTGGCAGCACCCATGTGACGGCCTTCCCAGGGGGACTGGGAAGTGTGTGTCCCTACCTCATCTCCAGAGATACAGGTGCAACAGCAAAGGATGCCCTGTCCACCAGCAGAGGACGCTGACACAGCACAGCCACACTCTTCTCCCAGCACAAGCGGCTGACGAGGTAGCCGACAAGGCAGCCCAGGCGGGCATCCTGGCCTGCCTGCACGGGCGCTTAAGCTCACACCACCGTGTTTAAGGAACTGTATCTGATACCCCTAAGTCAATGGCTGGTCTACCAACGCTAAGCTGAGCTCTGGGGCACCTTGCCCCAGAGAATCCTGAATTGCTGATTAGTCTGATGACGGGAGCCCAGCCCTCCACCCGTCTTCAGTGCCCCATGCCTGCCTGACAGTAAGCTGGACAGCCCTCCTGGGCAGAGGCAAGGCCATGGCAGCCAGGAAGCTACAGTGCCCTCCAGGCCTGTTCTCAGCAGGCATAGCCCAGCCTCTCAGGCACAGGGGCTGCAGCACCCAATGCAGAGACAAGCCCGGTATAACCAGGACAGCACTCCGCCCTAGAAATCTGCCAGGAGCAGAGTGCATAACTGGATCCTGCAGCCTCCATAGACCAGAGGCAGCCTGTGCAGAGACCACACCAGGCCATTTCCACCTCCCTGGAAGGATCCCTATAGATTCCCTGCTAACAGGCAGCAAGGCATCTGCACGCCTGGTCTGTCCTGCTCTGAGTGACAACTGGCTGCCATCTGGGAGTCTAAAATGGTTTAGATGTGGTGTCCCCAAAAGCTCACGTGTGAGGCAATGTAAGAAGATTTGGAGGAGAAATGATTGGGTTATAGCCTTAACCTAATTAGTGAATTGATCCCTGATGGGATTAACTGAGAGGTGGCTGAAGGCCGGTGGGGTGGCTGGAGGACGTGGCTCACTGGGGTATTTGTTTTGGATCTGGGGAGTGGAGTCTCTCTTACTCTGCTTTTTGATCATCATGTGAGTCACTTCCTTCCACTATACTCTTCCACCACGATGTTCTGCCTCACCTCAAGCCCTGAGGAATGGAGCCTGCTGTCTGTGGATTGAGACTTCTAAAACTCTGAGCCCCCAAATAAACTTTTCCTCCCCTACAGTTGTTCTGGTTGGGTCTTTTAGTCACAGTGGTGAAAAAGCTGACTAAAACAGATTGGATGCTTTCACTGGGGAGCTGCCCATCCCCATGGTACCACACACACACACAAGTGTGCAAGACACACACACACTGTGCACAACATACCACATACACACTACATGCATGCCACAATACACATTAGGCAACACACTGTACATGTGTGACATACAATGAGAAGGCTCCACATAATACACAACATACCACACACTACACACTACACAGAGCACAGAACATACCATAGAGACAAAACACACAATAAACCACACCACACAGGGCAACAGATAATGCAAAACACACAACACAGCACATGCAAACACACCACAACACACAACATACAACACAGAGCAACGTTCCCAGAGAAGGAAGAAATTCACAGTGCAGAGTATTCAACCTATTTATAATGGTGGGCAACACAGTGGATCTGCAGACATCTCGTCTTTGCCTCCATGGTGCAGAGACAGATCCTACACGGCGCAGCAGGAAGCACCTCCATGCACCTGCCTGTCTCCATGGCAGGAGCGGGAACCAGGACCACCCGACACCTGTCTAACACACACACGTGTTCTGTGTGAGGGTTAGAAGTAGGCACTGGTCCCACTAAAAGAAAGGCCTAACAAGCTGCCTGCAGCTCATCTGACAGCAGAAGCAAGATCTCTGCCAGTGGCTGGAGCAGTCCTATGTCTCAACCTGGCTTTGGAACTGGTCCATGGCTTGAGCGTGAAATGAAACCGCTCACCCAGCTGGGGGAGGCAGCCATGGCTTCCCAGCGAAACCTGTGGCCACAACCCATGGGTGCTGGGGGCAGAACTGCTGGGAGCTGGCACAGAGTAAGGCCCTGGGGAGCTGCAGGGAGACCAGAGCTGGCTCCTTCCCCACTGTGGAGAACTGCTGGAATGTGACAGACTTGTGAACTCAGGAGGAGATGCCTGAGCAAGCTCACACAGAAGTGGAGAGCAGTCACATGCGGGCAATACCTCTGCATGTGACACACGCCCTCACGTGACACACCTGCACACACCCTGACCCAGACACCCTCACAACTCTGACATGCACACACCTTCACACATCCTCACACCATGCACAACCTCACAGGCCCTCACATGCACATACCTGTATATACCAACAGGCAGACACCCTCACTCACACACACCCTCACGTGCACTCATACACATGTACATGCACTCACATGTGCAGTTCACTCAGAGACACATACACACACTGTCACGAGTACCCACTTACACATGCACACACTTAACACTCTCACACGTGCACGTTCTTACATGTGGACACAGTAACATGTACACATGTACCCTCTCCCACATGCAAAAGTACACATTTCCATAGCTACACACACCTACACATTCATACATGCACATGAATACACACACACACTCTCATATACACATTTGCACATGTATACACACACCTACAAGCACAGGCGTGTGTGCAGCACATGGCTTCCAGTACTGGAAGGCACCAGGCCTCCAGAGTGAGTGTCAGATGTCGGGCTCATTGGTGAGGAGCCTGAGGAACGGGCTGCCTGCTCCTAGAACTCTGGCACAGGAGGCCTGTACCCTTGCCACCCTGTGTTCAGATCAAAACAAGATGAGGAAGGACACTTTGCAGGGAGGCAGCCTCTCTCTGAGTGACATGGTCCCACTGCTGAGACTATTCAATGGGGCCTGTCAAAGCGGAAGCCTGCGTGGCCTTGGCTTCCAGGCCCAGCAACTGTGCTGCTGGTGCTGTCCTTGCCTGCATGCAGGCACCCCAGAGGGCCACCGTGCCAGGTGCTCCGCCTCTGCTGCCCAGTGGTTCTGACCCATGGCTGCACACAGGGACAGGGCAACAAGGCCTGGTGGGTTTGTCTGGGTCATTGCACTTCAGAGCTCAGCACCTGCTCAGAAGCTTGAGGCAGGAGCCTGGGCAGGCTGCTTGCTGCCTCCCCACCTGCAGCTCCACAGACACCTCCACTAGGCTTTCTAGTTAAAGACATTTGAAACTAAAAGCGTCTCCTCACTGCAGGGAGGCACACCCTACCCCCAGGATCTGGGCACAGGAGCTAAAGCTGGAGCCCCTACTCACTCGCTTCCTGTCACCACGTAGCCCGAGTCTTCTTCCTCAGAAGGCTCGACTTCCAGCTGCAGGCCCTCTCCAGGGCCCGGGACTCTGGCCCTGGGGCTCTGCTTCTCTTGTAGGGCCCCTGGAACCCAGGTCTGCAGATCCTCAAGCCCAGCAGCCCTGGACTCTGAGCTTGGCTCCTCTGGCAAGTCTTTGGAGTAAGTGTGGCTCTTCACATTCTCTACCCCAGCATTCTCCTCTTCTGATGACGAGGAAATGTCGCGCTCCTCTGATTTCTTGGTCTCTGTTTTTGAGTGCTCTTCCAGAGTGGGGGCTCCAGGCAAGAGTGGAGACCCGTGGTCCTGCATGAGGTCCCCAGGTGAGGCACTCAGTCGACTGACCTAGCAGAAAAGAAACTCCCGTGAGATAGCTGGTGGCATCTGTGACAGAAGAAACATTTGGAACTAAGTCACCCGTAAGGGCAGAGTGGTGGCCTGAAACAACAGCACTGGAGGGCAGCCAAGCCCTTCGCCTCTCTGTGGATTCAGAATCATACCTAGATGAGGATGCTGCCCTTGGGGCCACTCAGCGGGACTTCCTGGAGAGCCTGACTTTATAGTCAGTGTATGTGTTAGACTCTATATTTAAAAAACAACCTCCGAGATTGTAAGAACCCACCCCTCTAGAAGCAATGAACACACAATAATAATAAATAACTATAATAATTTACATTTACTGAGCTCTTACAAATACGAAAGCCCCATACCAGATACTTCAAGCGCATAAACTCACTGAATCTTCAGAAGGCCTAGGAGTTGAGAACTGTCACTCACTCCATTCACAGGTGTGGAGACTGAAGCAATGGTGGTGAGCCCATCAGCATGTCGGGGACCTGTGCTAGCTTCCCACCCATGGTGGGGGAGTCTCTGCTCCTCACGGGAGCAGCACTCACCCAGCCTGATCCCCAGGTGTGACGATCACAAGATCGCTGATTATAACCCAGATGCTGATGTGTGAACACCATCTTGCCCATGGATGCAGTGCTACTCTGATCGCTAATCTGCAGAGGCCAGATGCTACATAATCTGCATGGCAGCACAGAGACTGTGACTGGCAGATCCAGAGTTTGAACTCAGGTCTAATGATGTCACCTCCAGCCAGCATGACGAGGCCTCCTGGTATGTGCCACTGCAGAAGTGCTACACCAGGCGGCAGGGTGGTTTTAACCAAGAAATTATCTCTCTAATGTGATATTAGACAGAAACAGGAATTAGATTTACTTTACAACTTGCTTTACCCAAATACATTTATTTAGGAAATTAAGGAAGGACCCTAAAGGGAACATTTCCTTTTTTGACTAAGTATCATTCAAAACTTCTCCTTTTGTGCTTTCAAATATTTAAACAAAAGAGTAGTTTGATGAAGATATTTGCTTGAATTTGAATCCTGAATTATAATAGTACACAGCACTTAAGTTACCAAATGGAGACAGGACAATGTCCTCAGGCTTTTTGAAGGAAAGCAGATAATATTCTCACTTAGGTGGCATTTCACATGAAGAGGAAAAGGAAAGAGTTGGTAAATGAGTAAGAGGACACCCAACATCAAACACCTTTTTTGAAAAAAAATGCTTGAAAACAGCCCAAGCATTAGAGAAAGAAGCCGGGACTGGTGGTCTAGAGGCAAGCAGCAGGGGCAGGGGTCCAGTAGTCCACCTAGCCACAGACCCAGGGGCAGGGACTTGTGCACCGGGCTGCCACCCATCTCCCTGCCCCCACTTCCTAAATTCAGAAACTGTTTCCTGACCCTACTTCTCCCTTCACCACTCAGAGTATCCACCCCTGTCAGGACTTAAAGCTGATGTTTCCTTCCTTGCTAAGCCACGAAGATGATCTGACCAAAGAACCGCTCACCAGTCTTTTCTCCCACTCCAGCAACAGCTTCAAAGAACCACATGAGGTGGGGAAGGAAGTAGAGGAATGTGCACTGCCTGATTCCAAGAATTTACATAAAGCTGCAGCAGCTAAGACAATAAGGAACTGCAGAAGCACTGATAAATAGAAGATAGTACCATAGGAGAGAATCCACTAAGAGTTTCACATTTCTATGGCCATTTGCTTTGTAACTGAGGTGCCAAAGACATAATAAGTTTGTTAAAAAAAAAAAAGAACCACATGACAACATTGCCCCTGCTTATGAGCTGATTTCTGCATCTGTCCATGCATGGACAAGCAAAGCTCCTGAGCTTGAGCTGGGGTAACTAGAAACCAACAAAGCCCATGGGAATGTCGAGGTGACTAGAGGCAACCGTCCTTACAAAGCCTGTGCATGCAGCAGAGGGAGCAGCGCTGCCCAGCGGACCCTTCTGAAGGACGGCAGGCCCACATCTGCCCAGCCGAGCCTGGGCCTCCCCAGGCCAGTGCAGCTGAGCAACTGCTTATGGAATCTTAACCATCTTACATTTAGTTTAAGAAACCATGTGCCACCAGCAGCTGCCAGGTCAGCCGGTGCAGGTATGCATGGTCTGCACCTGCACCAGCCCTGTCAAGCCAGCCCCCAAAGCTGCAGGTGGGACCTTGTGGTCAGCAAAGAGGCCTGTGCTGTCATTATTTGGCATTGGCACCCCAGGCAGGGAAATCCTGATAATATCAATGTTATTTGTCTTATGTGTATTTTTAATTTTCTGTGATGGATGAATGTTAGCTTATGCGTATAGGTATTTTATGTACCCTAGCATACACAGTTCTGTGTATACTTTTTATACAATTTTGACATTATGAGGATTCTCCCATACTTTTCAGGGGGAAAAACGCTTTGCAGATCATAAATGTTCAAAGCCTTGAACAAAAAGATCATGGTCCACCCCTGGGTTTTATCTAAGCCAGTGTGCACGCAGCGTCTGTCTTACCTCATGGAACTGCCCATCCTCCTCATCCCTGAGAGCTCCATTACCTGCAAGAGACAGGAGCATTAGCCACATCCTGCCAAGACACAAGCATAGGTGTCACAGTGTGTGAAAAGACATCATGGAGCCCCTCTGGACAGAAGGGATGCTGCCTACACTGGCCCAACTCCTTGCACAACCCAGTGTCCTACAAACTTCCATAGAGCAGACATTTCTCCAGCTAAACCAGACATAGGAAGTCAGCACCAGCTGGCCTGCCGGCTCCTGGCCCTGGGCCTCACAGCACCTTGTGTCCTCAGCAGAGTCCACTGAGCCTGCACAGTCAGCCCTTCCAAGCTACACAGAGCAGTGTCCAGCCAGGGTGGCTGCACATCCACTGATTCAGATAACTGGCTTGAAAAATACTTCTCTCGAGCAAACACCCTACACATGACCCCCCACCATGTGTTGCACCCACACATAGGCTCCAGGTCCCCTCCACCCTGGAGCCTGCTGGGCAGGACCTGGGCCTTCTATGGGCGGGAGCCCTCCACACTGGTGGCTGCCCAGTATGTACGCCACTGTGGTGAGGCCACTTTCCCTTCATGTGTCCCCTACTTCAGTACCCAGTGAGCCTGTGTCCCAACCCAGAGAAGAAAGGTCTGTTCCCCCCGCCTGGCTTTCGGCTCATGTTCTTGGGCACCTACTACCTATGAGGCATCGAGTTAGCAGTTTGCAAGGGGTCCAAGAACTCTGGGAGCAATCAGGTGGGGTGGGGCTTGTCAGAGAAGACCTGTCTGCCAGTGGCTGCCTGATTGGTAGAGACAGGCAGAGAGGTGACTTCCACTGCCCCAGCAGCCTCAGAGGGTGGTTGCAGGCAGTCAGATGAAGCTCTCTAGCTCTACTGTTTAAATGTTTGACAATATCCACTCCCCGGATCCAACAAAGACGTGGCATCACTCCTGGTTTCCTAATTCTAAAGCTCAGCACGGAGGAGCTAACCTCCTAGCAGAGCCACCTGCCATTCAAAGTAATTGCTCCAGAGGCTCGGTCTGGTAAGAAAGCTTTCAGAGCAAAAGCTCAAACAGATAAGATCATTAATACGAATCCCATCTTCTCAGCAGAAAGAAAGCATTTTGGCTTGCTGATCTGCAGGTCTAACAGCCACGTGTGACCACATCCCTGCCCTAATTCCACCCCAAATGCCAAAGACCCAGGGAGAGGAAGTCACCTTGGACTGCTGCTTCCAGCCCTCTGCCTGTCCCTCAGCTGGCCTCCCTCTGGGCACTCACCTTGCATGGGGCCTGCAATTGTGCCCACCATCTCCTCCAGCTCCAGGGGGCCCAGGTGCTCCACTTCAGCTTGGCGCTGCCACAGGTCCTTCAGGAGACTCTGAATGAGCACATCTGGAGGACAGAGAAGCCAGCACAAGATATTGTGGGTGGGTCTGTCAGGTGGACACAAGGGCAGGCCTGGCCACAGGGAGTGAGGGCTGACCCTACAGACAAGTCTCAGCACCGCACCAGGCGCTCAAGAAATGCCTGCTTGTAGGGCTTGAAGACATGCATGGCCCTGCACCCTTCACCAGAGCTCAGTATCTATACGTAAAAAGCCCAGGAAGGAAGGGCAAGCTCCTCCACCAGGTGAACGGCCAGGGGATTCAGGCAGGGGTGAGAGAGGAGCAATGCCATCAGGCCTGCAGGGGATGGATGGGCCCTGGCAAAGAAGCTGCAGACACGAGGGACAGCTAGAGCCCAGTGTGTCTACCCTGCCCACAGGGAGGCCACAAATGAGGAGGGAGAGCCAGTGCCCAGGTACCCACCAATTATAGTGACATGGTTGCCCCTGCAGTGTTCCCTTCCTGCGTGTGTAGAGAACCTCAGCAAAGCTCTCTGGCTGGCACAGCCCAGGCCACTGTGCACACAGGGTGGCCCTTATGATATGAGCCGTATCTGAGAGTTTACTTCTAAGTGATTGTGAAGCTCAGGCGGTCCCTGTGGAAGCCACGTGGTATAGTTTCCTTTACACTCCTCTGCCAGGAGGGCAGTGAACCAAGGGACTACAGAAACTACTATCTGGGGACAACAGCTCCCTCCTCTGGAAGGGCCAAGGAACAGGGGCTGGGAGAATACTCAGGCCCACGGCCCTCAGAATGCCCATCCTATATCCATCTCCACATGGACACAGAGCAGCCTCCATCCTCCACCCTCAGCAAGGATGGCTCCAGCTGTCAATGATGCAAACCAGGGAGGAGGAGAGAATATCCAACCTAAGGAAAGAGGACCTCATTTTCCAAAGTCTCTATTTATAAGTTGCACTTGACAATGGCAGTGTTCGTCTCGCCCGTCCCCATCCTGCCACAGTCCACCCCACTCACGACCCAAAGCGACCTGGCAATGAGACAGGTGTGGGGTCTCGGGTCACAGGACATGGCCTTTACTCAACAGTGAAGATGCTGGTGGAGAGAGGAGCAGGTGTGCCATGGAGGAGGCGAAGAGGAGGAGAGAGGAGGAGAGAAACTTTATATTTTCTAAAAAAGTTAAAAGTATTCTTAATATTTATTTTTAATCACTAACAATTAAACCCAATTCATTTACTGGTTTTCTTAAAAGATACACCCAAATTACATCTTTTGGGTGAGGAAAAAAAAAAACTCTGAGTAATTCTGAGCAAAAAGTGTCAAGAATGTATTATAAATAGAAAATCAATAAAATATGAAGGAATAAGAATAAAAACAGGGGGCTGGGGTTATGGCGCAGTGGTAGCGTGCTCGCCTGGCATGCGTGAGGCACTGGGTTCGATCCTCAGCACCACATAAAAATAAAATAAAGATATTCTGTCCGCCTACAACTAAAAAATAAATGTTTAAAAAAAAAAAAGAATAAAAACAACCCAACAGCTTGCGGCTGCGTGTTGAGCCTTGCTGTAAACACGTCACACAGGCAGGCCTTCCTGCACAGAGGCACCCAGGAGGGCACTGTTCCCCAAAGACACGCAGCAAGGCGGGGAACAGGTGTGCATGTTCTGAAGAGGGTTTAGCAAGTGCTGGAAAAAACCGAGCTGCTGGGAAGTGCTGCTGACGGAGAACACCGCCCCGCCCAGGGCTCTGGCTCGGGGCGCTGGGCTCCTGGCTCCAGGACTACGACTCGCAGAGCCCAGGAGTCCACCCGAAGGCTCCACGGTAGAACCCCTGCTACCCTGGCCTGGTGCCAGCGGCACAGGTCAGCAGGCACTCCTCACATTTCCCCACTGACTTAGCCAGGGGACCCCACTACTGCCAGTCTCTCTGAGCCCAGAAATCTGGGAATGTCCCAATAATGTCAAGGTGTGATGTCTACCTGAAAAGATCTCGTCTTTCCAAGTCCCCGTGTGTGGGGCCACTGTGGTGGGGCTGGAAACGCAAGCTGGGAGAAGCAGCCATCAGGGCAGTGTCCAGTGCAGACTGTGGAGCCAGCTCCTGATTCTGCAGCACATCCACCCGGCCAGCACTCCACTCCCTTGTCTCCCTCCCTGTGAGGGCCAGGGTCCACCTCTGTGCCTTGTGTGCCCAACTGCCCCCCCGGAACTCAGCTCCGGTGCAGGGACCCACCCCAGGTCTCCACAGGGCAACGGTGAAGGGATTCAGGAGGTGGAGTTCCCTCCGTCGCTCCTCCCTTCCACACTTACTGCACTGTTGCTTAACAAGAAGAGGCGGACCGTGCAGCAGCTTTGCTGCTCAGGGCCTTTAGAACCCCCTACATCAGCCACTCTTCACCGTCACTACCCTCACCTGATCACCCACAATCAGTCCTCATGTCACCCTCATCAACATCGCCGTCCCCACCACCACCACGCCATGTCACCATCGCTGTCCCCACCACCACCACCCCATGTCACCATCGCCGTCCCACCACCATCACCCCATGTCACCATCGCCGTCCCACCACCATCACCCCATGTCACCATCGCCGTCCCCACCACCATCACCCCATGTCACCATCGCCGTCCCCACCACCATCACTATCACCACCAACACTATGGTCACCAGCATCATCGTCAATGCCGTCAACACCACCACCACATCACCACCACCGTCATGAGGAACCGACTGTGCCTGCTGTTTACAGGGCATGCAGCTCATTTAATCCAGAGCCCAACACCTTGGTATTTGCAAAGCATTCAGAGAAATCCAGCAGGAGCTTATCGTCTTATTCTGTCTGTGTTTGGGTTCTTACCGGAAGGTCCAGACACAGTCACGTGTCAGCGCCCTGCCTGTTTTCATCGCAAATAACAACGAGGGTAAACTGTGTTCTTCCAACATACCAGGCGCTTCAGGAGTCACCGCCTGGCGGCAGGCACGTCTCACTGGTGAATGAAAACGCCCGAGTTGCGGGCAGGAAGAGGCCCCGCTGCTCACACTCACGGGAAGCTGCCCTCGCCCCCGACTTTCTAGGACATGCAACAGTGGGGCCAAGGAGAAGGCGTTGCTTGCGTGCCTTCAGCTGGTGGAGAAGAGAGCAAGTCGAGGTGTTTCCTTTTTCTTTTCTTGTTGAGGTGCTAGGGATTGACCCCAGGGCCTTCCACATGCAATGCCCTACCACCGAGCAGCACCCCAGGCTCAAATTGCTTTCTAGAGCATGTTTCACTCACGGCCACATCAGTAGGAGTCTGCATGCTTAGAATGTTGCCTGGCTGATAGCAGGAAGGTAGCCTGGACATGCACTGGGTGGCAAACAAAGGACCAGAATGTGGAACTTTCCAGAGATGGCCACTAGGGGATGGATCTGTCTACACTGGCTAAATAAGCTAAACCGTGGGAATACTCCTTGAGTGCTGAGTTGTCCAGTCACATTCTGGAAGTGCCAACCTCCATGGTGGGTAACAGGTATGTATGGATAATGCACATGTGCCATCACGATGCAAGTTAGGGCCAGACAGAAACCAGTGCTGCCCAGAAGGCCCAGGGTCTCAAGACCTCAGTTCTACCTAGGGGCCATGCTGAGCTTGAGAAGGAAAAGCTCCCTGGCCTTCCTGCATACCCACCTGGTGCCTCTGCAGGGAGATCTGCCATGCAGTCAATGAGCGCACCATACAGCCTCTTCAGGTGGCCAAGGGACCACCTGAAGCCACAGGAGGGATGGCATCACAGGTGGCCCGTAGGTTTTGTGCAGCCAGCCTGCCCTGCACTGTGCCAGTGGCCTTCCCTTTAGGGCCAGCAGGGAAGGTGGCAGGGGCAAAAGCATCCAGGGAGTGAGAAGCTGCACCGAGTTCCCTTCAGGTGCCCTGCCACTCCCAGCCTGACACATGATGCCCAACGCAGCGCTCACAGCTGGCCCTCAGCAGAGTGGCCTTTAGAGGATGAAGTAAACACACAGGCACTGGAGCAGGCAGAGAGAGCCACCTGTCAACCATGTGGGGCGGCTGCCTGACCACCCAGGCTCCTTCCAGGTCTGAGAACAGACTGTGCCGGTGCAGGGCAGTGTCTCCTGACTGGGAGGAAGCATGTGAGGCAGTCCACGTCCCCAGCCACACATGACTGCTGCTACTCAGGACTGACAGACTCATCAGTTGCTCCCATGTTAGGGATGCTGAGCAGATAGAGCAGGACCCACAGGTGTGGCCGGCGGAGCCACTTCCCTGATAGATAGGCCACGGAGCACCCCCCGCCTCCTCCACGGGAGGAGTGCAGGAATGCTGGCCCCGCTGCGTGGCGATGCGCCAAAGCAAGGCTTCAGTACCTCAGGCCTGGTGCTGGCTGTTCCCGGCTGAGAGGTCTCTGTTGACATGGCAGACTTCTTTATGACTCAGAAGGTACTCACAGACTCCAGTGGGGGTGCAGGTCCAGGGCAAAGAGCCTGTCAGCTGGTTCCATGCAGAGGAGCATCCTCTGCCCCAGTGACCAGGTGGCCAGTTTGGTCCAGTCTGCAAGCCGACAGACTGGTTCTAGCACACTGAGCACCCTGATTGCAGAGGGAAAGTGGGCATCTTTACCTCACCCGTGCCAAGGCACCAGTGCTGCATTTCAAGTGAACATGATGCCATAATCATGGGCACATCTTTTCCAGAAACACTCGATTCTGGTTGTACCATATTAGAATCTACCACTGTCACTGCGCAGTGGAAAACCCTTGGCACAGAGCCCCTCCTGAGACTAGGTTGGGGCACTCTGCTCTGGGAGGGTTATGGGTGGCATTCCACGGAGGACCCAGTAAGATACACAAAGCAAATGTGCTCAATGCCATGCCCCCGAGCTCTGCCCTGAGAGGTAGTAACATGGTGAAGTTCAGGTGTGACGTAAGGCGCACCATCTCAAAAAATAAACGTAAAAGGAAATATGGAACATTTTATTACATAAGAGGGACCAGAGTTCACGGTGTTTACCTGTGTTTTCTGTCCAGGGAGAAGAGAGGAGCTAGTCCAAAGGACAGAGTAAAGCAACAAGGAGGAAAACCAGATGGGAGTCCACCCCAAAAGCCTCCTCGAGATACACAAGCCCTGAAGGCAAGTCCTGACAGCCGTCACTCCTGGTGAGGGAAGAAGTGTTCTCCTTTCCATTGTTCACGCTTTGCATGCCAGTAGGGAACTATTTTTATCACCGGCAGAGTGCAACAAACAATCTTTCATAATCTGATTCTTACGGCACACTAATCAGGAAGGCCCACTCCTGGCCTGGGTGTGTTGTGAACCAGGACTTGGGTCGGGTCGCCTCCGGGCTGCATGAGTGCAGCACGCCTGGTCAACTCCAGCCTGGACAGTTTGCTTTGTTTTAAAGCTTTTGGGAAGGAAAAAAAAAACATGTCACTAATGAATAAAGGAGGAGGGCTCCTGCCTGAGAGTTTATGGGTAGGTCAGTTGCCTCCTGCCAGGTTGTCGCCAGCAGCCGGGGATGGGCCAGGGACCCCCTACTGTTCTGTCCCTGGTCCCTTTCTCATGGCCTTCACTCTGCATCCCTGCAATCTCATTGGTTTTCTAAGCTGATTCCAGAAATTGGTTGTTGATCATAAAACCAACCCAAAACCGGAGCATCCTGCCGTCAAGATAAGACACAGCCACAAGGCAATTACCACCTGCAGCCAGTGCCCAGACACCAATCTGCCCGCCCCTGCCTCCTGGAAACACTGATTTCCACTTGCAGCCCGTGGCCTGCTCCTTACATGAGCATCACACTTCCCCGGCACCGGAGATGAGTCTGATTCCTCGCAGGCTGGTGGCATCCTTAAGTACACCTGCTTCCTTCCTCCCAGACACTCGTCTCTCGGGTGCTGGTCTTTCTGTGGGGTGAACTCCCACCTGAGTTTGGTGCCAGCACACAGGAGTAGGCATGGGTGGGCTCCCCTACTGCTGGTTGAAGGCAGAGCTGAGAGAAGCCCCTTTCTGAGCCACAAAGGACCCTCCCAGCTGGTGTACCTGCCTTCTGGAAATCAGTGACCACGGTCACTGGAGCCTCCCATCATTACACATCTTACAAATCCATGAACACAAGCCTGGGAGTGTGCATACCATGGTGGAGGGGTCCTGGCAAAGTGCTCCCAGGGTCTGCCTGCAGAACTCCTCGCATCACCTTCAAGGTGAGACTGGGTTTTGAGGTGAGAGCTGTGGGTAGCCCTTCTGTCCTTTTGGGTACTTTCGTTCTGTCTGACCTGCTCGCAGGGCTCCAGACTGACATCCCAGATGGTGCTGCCCATGTCCTGGGAGAGTTGTGGGTCATGCTGGCCTGGGTGCCACCGCAGCGCCCTTATGTCCCACAGCACGCTGCACCCACGGCTTGTCTGGGAAGCCTCAGCTGGGGTTAGAGCATGGTTTAGAGCATGCTTTCCCTTTAACTCAATCCTGTAGGAAACACACTTTCATCCCCCGCCTTGTCTGACTCTGTCTTCCCAGAACCTCTGCAGCACCGCACGCCTTCAGTGGCCACACCAGGCTCCCCGTGGCCACCTGACTGCCAGGGCTGCAGGCCACGTACAGAGCCAGCACATCACTGCCACACGCACCATGAAGGGCTCAGCACAGAACTTGATGCCACATGCAAGCCAAGGAGACTGAATCTGGAGCTGAAAAGCCATTCCAAACTTCAGAGTGGGAGCCAATTAGCCAGAGCAGCAGAGCAAGGTGTGCTGAAGTCATGTTAGCTGGTGTGTTCCTCAGGGCTCCAACTGTCTCTAGAGTGATCTGCACTCCCAGTCGGGTGTCATCATTCACCCCTCAAGCTTGTTTCCTCTTCAGGAAAACGAGGCTGAAATAATGCCATCTTTGGGGATTGACTGAAGAGCAACTGACACTGTCCATATGGATGACTCTAGTCTCTCATTCACTCTGCAAACACAGTGGCTGCACACAAACATGGAGGCCCAGGCAGGTCTGCTGTCTGCATCGTGCTCATGGTCTCCGGGGGGAGGCAGACACTGCACCATCCACACAGGTGGTACAGTGGGTCTGTGGTTCCATGAGTAGCAAGGGCCGTGATGCTGGAACCTGCCAGGGACACTGGAGGAGACCCAGCTGACTCTACTCCTGGGAGGCACAGGAGGCTCCCTGGAGGTCTTCTCATTGCACTTAGAGCACAGAGTGGGGAACACATGAGACATCACTGGGAGGCAATCAGCAAAATCCACATGTGGGGAAAAAACCCCCAAAACTTGAGATCAGTGGTTCCTGGGGAGAAAAAAGCATTGCAGAAAAGAAAAAAGAGGAGGAGAAACCTTATACAGATCTATCCACCAACTCAGAGGACCCTCTGTGGATCCTGCTTCAAAAGAACCAACTGAGAGAGCCATAGTAACAAAAATGGCATGGTACTGGCACCAAAACAGACACATAGACCAATGGTACAGAACAGAACACAGAGACAAACCCACACAAATACAGTTATCTCATACTAGACAAAGGTGCCGAAAATGTCCATTGGAGAAAATAGCCTTTTCAACAAATGATGCTGGGCAAACTGGAAATTAAAGCCCTATCTCTCACCCTGCACAAAACTGAACTCAAAGTGGATCAAGGACCTAAGCATTATACCAGAGACCTTGTGCCAAATGGAATAAAAAATAGGCCCAACTCTCTATCATGTCGGCTTAGAAACCAACTTCCTTAACAAGACTCCTAAAGCTCAAGAAGTAAAAACAAAAATCAACAAATGAGATGGAATTAAACTAAAAAGCTTCTTCACAGCAAAGGAAACAATCAAGGACACAAAGAGAAAGCCTACAGAATGGGAGAAAATCTTTGCCACATGCACCTCAGAGAACTAAAAAAACTTAACACCAAAAAACCCCCCAAATAATTCAATTAATAAATAGGCGAAGGAATTGAACAGGTACTTCCACAGAAGAAATATAATCAATCAACAAATATATGAAAAAATGTTCAACATCTCTAGCAATTAGAGGAATGTGAATTAAAACTACACAGATTTCATCTCACTCCAGTCAGAAGGGCAATTATCAAGAATACAAGTAACAATAAATGTTGATGAGGATGTAGGGGAAAAGGTACCCTCATACATTGCTGGGAGGACCACAAATTGGTGCAACTACTCTCGAAAGCAGCAAGGAAATTTCTTAGAAAAACTGGAATGGAACCACTATTTGACCCAGTTCTCCCACTCCTTGGTTTATACCCAAAGGACTTAAAATCAGCACACTACAGTGATGCAACCACATCAATATTTATAGCAGCTCAAATCACAATAGCTGAACTATGGAACCAGCCTAGATGTCCTTCAATAGATGGATGGATAAAGAAAATGTGATACATATACACAATGGAATACTACTCAGCTATAAAGAGAAGTGAAATTATGGTATTTGCCAGTAAATGGATGGAATTGGAGACTATCATACTAAGTGAAATAAGCCAATCCCCAAAACCAAAGGCCAAGTAGTCTCTCTGATATGCAGAAGCTAACTCACAATAAGGTCTGGGGGTGGTAGGGAAGAATAGTACTTTGGATTAAAGAAAGGGGAATGAAGAAGGGTGGAATGGGAATGGAGAGGAGAGTGGAATGACTTGGACATTGCTTGTCTATGTGCGTATATGAATACATGACAAATGTAATTCCACGTGCATAACCCAAGAATGGGCAGTCATACCCCATGTATGTATATTATATCCAAATACACTCCACCGTCATGTTTAACTAATAAGAAAAACAACAATAAAAAGAACCAAATGAAGCCCAGCACGGTGGTGCAAGCCTGTAATCCCAGCACTTTGGGAGGCTGAGACAGGAGAATCGTGAGTTCAAAGCCAGCCTCAGCAACAGCGAGGCGCTAAGCAACTTAGTAAGACCCTGTCTCTACATAAAACACAAAATAGGGCTGGGGATGTGGCTCAGTGGCCAAGTGCCTCTGAGTTCAATCCCTGGTATGAAAAAATAAAAAAAAACAGAACCAACTGAGAAAAATGCAGGACAATTGGGAAATTTGAGCACTAAAAAGACTCACGGGGGTGTTAACACTATTATGAATCTTGATGGATGAAACTGTTGTAGTCTGGTTTATGCAAGAATCCTTTCAGAAGTACACTGCTGAAATGCTGACAGAGGAAATCGTCTGATGACTGAATTTGCTTTAGATTCATGCAGGGGGTGGAGGGGAGTTGGCATGTAGTCAGAATCTGAGGGCACTATGTGTTGAAGTGGGTGAGGAAGGCACAGGGTTTCCTTGCACAGTTCTGTTTGTGTTTGACATTTTACAAAATGCTTTTGAAAGCATGCAGAGCAGCTAGGAAGACAGTATGTATAAGATAACTGATATCACAAGGCAGCTCAGGGGCAATGCCCAGCAGACGAAGCAACTGGCAAGAGACTGGACAGTGGGGAGAGTGTTTCCAGGGTGTGGAGAGGAAGGGAGGTGCCAAGGGAGCAAGTGAAGGGTCAGGGAGCTTGCCTGGCATCAGGGATGGCTGGGCACAGAACATGCTACCTTCTGTTCCCCAAGACACCTGCTCTCCAGCTAGACTTAAGTCCCTGGGTGGGGGCAGCAGTATTTACTTCTTCCTATTTCCAACAGCTAAGACAAATAAATGGAATTTTTTTAAATGGTTTTTTTTTAAATTGTGGGAGATGGGGTAAGAGAAAGAGGGTCAGAGAGAGAAGCCGTGACCCAGTGTGACCACAGGTAGGAGGTGAAGAGCAGAGGGCACAGGGAAGACGCAGGCAGTCCTGGCAGGGCTTGGGGGGTGCACAGGAGGTGCTGAGGGACCTCTGTGGAGCAATCAGGGTGAGGTGGGAGGCCGCCCAAGAGCCTGGCAAACGAGGAGCGAGGAAGGCAACGAGGACGCGAACAGGACCCCACGGGGCAGCTGAGGTTTGTAACAGGAGAAAGCCCCTGAGGGTGAGGTGCTGCAGGGGGACACACTGAGCACCTCGCTGCACAAAGCAGCTCACCAACAAGCCTGTCTGCACGAGCAGTTCTCAGTCGTGTCTCGTGCACCTTCCCCAAGGCGGGAACAAGGAGCAGGTGCTGTGACAGCCACACACCCTGCCCTCTAACTGCGACTCCGTGTGGCTTCATTTACAGACTGCCACAACGGCCATGTGCACCCAGAGCACGAGGGTGAGCCACCAGCTGACAAGCAGCAAGGAGGAGAGCGAGACCTCCAGGGCAGCTACAGCTGGGCTTTCTCTCACTGAGAACAGAGGGAGCATGGCCGTCATCCGCACAGTCTTGGTTTCAGAGCTCCACGTCAGCCTGGCTTCAGGAGAAGGCTGCTGGGAAGTGTGTGATCAGAGCCTTCCACGTGCCACAGAGCAGCAGGAGCTACGGGCATCTGCAGTGGTCGGGCACACCAATCACAGATCACTACAACTCTGACAACCAGCATTGACACATCAGTCACCCAAGGTCCACACGATGCATGTGCATTATGAGTGGTGCTGACCTCAGGTAGGACTCTGTGAGGACAAGCATGTGATGTTTGGCCACCAGGAGGGAGTGACACGAGACAGGGCTGCTATTCAGTCTTCTGAAACATAAGGCAGACAGCACACCTGAGGCCAGACCCATCCTGAGAGCCAAGCTCCCTGCCTCATGGCCACCTCCCGGATAAAATGATGCATTTAGGCAAAAGACTGCAAAGGGGACAATCTACCAGGAGTGCGTGCCTCCCCCAAAGCAGGCCACAGGCCTCCCAGGCAGCGCGACCATCTGCTCTTTACCCACACTGAGGGGGCTGCGGATGCACACGGCGCCCTCCATCCCACTCTGCCCCCTTCCTCCATCCACCCTGGGGGCAAGCACTGACGAAGAGACCCCCTGGCACTGAAGAGAGCAGGGAAACTGGCACTGAGGCGGGCCAGCAAAGCAACTCACCATCACCCGCGCTCAGGGGGCCTTTGCGGTCTCCTGGAGATGAGAGCCACTTCTGGGGGGCTGCTGCCGCCAAAAGGGGCCTTGGCACCCTTGAGGGGTTGTGCAGAAGGTACCGTGGATCTGGGTCACCCTCCTTGGGGACTGAAGGGGACCTCCGAGCAGCATAGGCACCAAGAGCCGCAATCAAGGGCTGTCTGTCCACAGTGCTGTCCACCCTGGGACTGAGCTCGTCTGGCTGAAGCTGGCTGAGAGTCCGCAGTGGGAAGTTGGCAGGGTACTTGGATCGGGTCACGGGAGGGTAGGTCAGTGCAGGCGTGTGGGCCACGTAGGTCAGGACACTCTCGGGGAAGGGGTTCTCGCCCTGGAGGGGCAGAAGAACAAAACAGGGCAACAGCTGAGTTTCCATATCAGCCACACACACACTCAGTGGACCCTGCGCCCCATTCCTAAGGCCTTACATGGCACCAGACATCTCTGAGGGGTGAGTCCAAGCAAGGGGCTCGTGGTACTGACAGTTCATGCTGCATGGGCATCCCTGCCTTGGTCTCAACAACAGCTTCACTGAGACATGACTCAAAGGCCATGACACCACCCAATGGCATCACCACCAACTCCACTTATGCATTTATCAGCTGATGGGCACTTGGTTGTCTTCATGTTTGGGCTATTTTTTATGCTGCATGAGCACTTGTGTACGGGTGTTTGGGTGGACACACGTCTTCAATTTCCTGGGGCATATACCTAGGATGTGAAATTGCCAGGTCAGACACTAACAGCTTTAACTTTCTGAGGGACTGCTACACTATTTTCTAATACAGCTGTATAACATCAAAGTCTTGCAGAGAAACTGAGGGCTGGACCTCCCCATGCCTTCATACTAGAGGCTAGGAAACGTGGTTTATTTGCCTTCCGAGCATCCTTCTGGGAAGTCTCTCCACGCCCCTGCAGGGAATTTACTGTGACCCTTGCAGCTGTCCTGCAGTTGCCCCTGTCCTACAGTCACCCTCCACAGGCTCCCGCTGCCTCTCTGTGGGACTTGGCTGCATTCTGGCTCCTCTGGTAGGTACCTGAAGCACTGCGTGCCCTGTCGATACCCTCCCAACACAGTCTTTCCTAGACCTCTGCCTGCGTTTTCTCTGCACTGAGTGGTATCCACAGGCAGACACATCCTCTTTACACTTTGCTTCTGCTACTAGGAAAGCCAAGGCCCATGGTTGCACAGCTATGAAAATGTTAGACATCTCAGTGTTCCACTCCACCACTCCACCAAAACTGCACAGACAAGCACAGCAACTTTCAGCTTCGAGAGCTTGAGAGAAGTGAGGCCATCATGGAAGCACGCCCGGAGCTGCCTCCTGTGCTGTGGGTCCAAGGCCACACTCTTCCAGATCACGGCTGTTCCATGCTGCACGTGTCCCTGGGCACATGATCAATGTGGCTCAGTGTGAGTGCCAGCATCCAGGTAGGGTGCAAGGCCAGAGCTGACATTAAGGGGCAGTTCAGGACTCAAGGCCTGGATGTTCTCAAGGATATTTGTGCTCAGCCTTCGGGGACAGATGTTTCTGCAGGAAGCTGGGGCTGGAAAATGAGCTGGTAGGGGTCTAGTTCCAGCTTTCATGCATGAACTTGGGCAAATTGCTTCGCCTTTGAGACTCGTTTCTTCTGTCAAAAAGGGAACTTGGATATTGTCTCTAAGATATGCTTTATTGCTTATTACTGTTTCCAAAATGATGTGACTTTAGCTGTCATCCAAATTATTTGATTTTGTCTGAGGACTAGCTGGGATCACCTGCTCTTCTGGAGAAAAGAGAAGCAGGATGAGGGAGCATCGGTGGGGGAAGAAAGCTCACAGCACTGTCCACAGCCAGGCCACCTCCCTCAAGCAGGTGTAGTGTCACCAGAGGCTGGCTGGGTCATGGTGCTGGAGGCTGGATATCTGCACCCAAGGCCTCCTCGCCAGCCTGTGAGCGTCTGCTGGCTGCTGGCTGCACGCAGCCTTCTCGGCAGCCTCCACCTGACAGGTCTCTTACTAAAGTCACTGAGGACAGCGACTGCTCCAGGCAGAGGAGAAGCACAGCACTATGCTCGGGGCTTGTAAGCAACCTGATCTTGGCTTGTTGATGGTCGAGTCGAATCAAGAGGAAGAAGGAAAGAGACCTTCTCAGCAGGTAACACACAGCAGATGCTGCAGAGGTGACAGCAATGCCCAGGTGCCTCAGGGAGCAGCCTCAGCCTCAGGACCAGGACTTGTGCCCAAGGGTCAGGAGGAGGAGCCGCGAGGATGCCCCTCCCAAGGCCAGCTCTTCCCAGCTGTCCCTTCACAACAGGGGAGGTGGGGGGCTCTGGAGCTGCCTGTGCTGGAGTCCCACCTGGGGTGGCGAGCAGATGGCGCGGCTCGGGCGGGTTGTTCAGCCTCTATGCCACCTGGGAGCACATGAGAGTGACAGTGCCGCACGGAGGCTGAGTGCCAGTGCTGCCCTGGCTGGCCTCCTCACACCCCAATTTCTCAAGGCAGCAGGAGACCCACAGGACCCTGAGGGGCCCCTTGCTCTCCCTTTGATTTCAGCATTATCAGTTTAAAGGTCTGATTTGCTCACAGCCTCTATTTTGAATATACTTTAAGTCTCAGCTTATCTACAATGTGGGGTTTCCTGAGATAATGCTGAGTAATTTTTAAGATGGGAACTGCACAAACCTGGAAATTAGCAACCCAGAAGCAAGAAAAAGAGCCAGTTTTTGACATCTGGTCCATGGTGTGGATACCGGCACCTGAAGTTTCCCACCGCATGGAGCGGCAGCGTCCCCACCCTTGGCAGGATGACATGCTTCTGCTGCTGTGTGCTAAGCTGTGTATTATGTTGTAGGGACAATAATTCAGACATGGCCCTGTCCTCCAACAGCTTGCACAGTGTCATGGAAGTCGAGTCAGAGAAATCCATGGCTGTAATTGGAAGCACACTGCTAGGTTCAGAGAAGCAATAGTGGCTGGGAAGGAATTCAGCAGGACCTACCAAAGTGCCTTTCCGTGGAGCCTGTTCCCACATTGCTCCCCAGCTTCCCAGCAGTGAAATGGCCGAGAGAGCAGCCCTCCTGCCAGCTTTACCCGGCTGTGGTGCCAAGGGCATCATCGGCCCTCCTCCTTCTGAGTCCCCTGGACATGTCCCCCCAGCCTGCACACCAGCAGTTCAGACTGCCAGGGAGGCCTGGAGGTCCCAGGAGTCCCACAGGACACACTGAGTGGGTGAGACTCTTGCCTGAAGGCCAGCCGCTCATGCTCATCAGATATTCTCTTATGTCAAGGATTGCAAACCAACTAGGAAACGCACATCGGGACGTCTTTGGACCACATAACACACAGCTCTCCATGTGCCTCGTAGCCTGGAGGCAGCGCCGACAGGCTCAGTGATCGAGACGCGCTCTGCCGGCCTGACCGCTCGCAGCAGTGGGGCTGTCCACGGGCTTCCTAACGAGCCGCGCCAGGATGCCAGGGGCCCCGCGGGGCCGTGAGATCTGGGAGCACAAGCCAGGGGCAGCAAGTAGGGATCCTGGACACCTGTCATCTTCTGCCCGCTAATGCAGAGCTGCTCAGGCATGGACAACAAGGGGGCAGTGTGTGTTCTGTCTCTGCATCAGCTCTGCCATCAGACTCTATGGCCTTTATCTCTAAGTCTGTGCCTCTTTCTGTTGTCTCTCTCTCACCTATGTCTCTGTCCTGCATTTCTATGTCTGTGTCTGGCTACTGTCTGTCTCTCTGCTCTTTCTATCTGTATTTCCCTGTGTGTCTGCTTCTCTCATGTGTTTCGGAGTCTGTTCTTCTATGTCTATTTCTCTGTCTCTGTCTCCTCAACACATGGCTGGGGGCTATGCTTATATGCAAACAACCGGCTTATGATTCTCCTGTGCACCTGGCTGCTCAAGTGTCTAAGGTGTGGAGACGCAGGGGTGCTGCTGGGGACCTGAGCTGCATCCAACAGCATGAAGCTCTTAGGGCCCACTGTGTGCAGGGGAAGGAGACTGCTCCCACTGACAGCACAGTCCCCAGGACAAAGACACACCACCCCAGGGAAGCAGAGCAGCTGATCAGAACTCCACCTAGAAGGCCTGTCCCCAAACACGTCTTAGAGCTCACAACATCCACAAGGTTCAACAGGGCCACATCCTCAGCTGTAGGCTCCAGGAGCCAGTGGAAAGCTATAGCAGCAAGTGTGTGGCTGTGAACTCTGGGACATCTACAGGTGACATAGTGTTTGTCAGTCTGGGAAGAATCTGAAGACAAAGGAACAAAGCAGACGTTGTGACCCCTCACCCCTCTATCATTCACTTCCATGTTTGCATGTGAGCTGGCACCTAAAGCCTCATGCTCAGCAAGTAAAAGCCAGGGATAGATTGGGACTGAGAATCTGTGTCCATTTTTCTGACCTTTGATCATAAATCTACCCAACAGGGTAACAATCCCAAAGTGCCTGCATTTGCTGGTGTTTCTGCCAAGTTGCTCTGGGCTTTCAGTTTTCACATTTTTTGTTGCTCTTGGATCCATGGTATGAACCCGACTACCTCCATTCTGAGGATTGGAGATGAAACCCCTGGAAGTGGGATGGCAGTGCTGGGTCTGGCTGGGGCTTGCCACCTGCAGACAGGATCTGCTCTTTCTCCATCTGCCTTGTGGAAAACGACAGAAGCTGGGCTCAGCTGAGTCTGAGGTTATTTATTAGCCTTCAAAAAAATCAAGGAAAAATTGGACAAGAATTCCAGGATTCTGACATCAGCTCTGCCACCAATTAACTATTGAAACTGGCCATTTTACTTATTTCCCAGACTCAGTTTCCCCATTTGCAACGCAAGAGGAATGCATGCTGCTGTGACATGGCTATGGGACGGATGGTAAGTCCTCAGCAGCGGCCCTGCTTCCCCTGTCCACCCACACTCTGAAGAATCCAACTGGGGAGGAGCACCCATGGCAGGCAGAGGACACCAAAGTAGCATCTCACACACAGAGACACCACAGGTCAAATAAAAAATGCAAACGGGCATCATGTTCCCATAGCTGCAGCTAAAGGAGACTGCTATGCTAACACCTGGTCTCCTTCAGCAGGGGAGCCATGGGCAGCCAGGGCTGGACACATCCTGGGAAATGTGGAGTCTCCTGGAGGCCGGCAGCAGAGCTGCTCAGCTCACTCACAGACAGCAGAGCAGGGAGGACCAAGGTGGGTCTGGGGCAGAACTGTTTGGGATCTGTCACCACAGGGCCATGCTCAGGCCCCCAGCAGCACCCCTGCATCTCTGCACCCGAGACACGTGGGCAGCCAGGTACACAGGAGAATCATAAGCAGGTTGTCTGCATGTGAGCACAGCCCCAGCTGACCAGAACCCTGGGCTTCCTATGAGCGGGTGGGGCTCCTGGTGCAGGGAGGAAGTAGTTGCTGCAGGTGCTCAGTGAGGGAAGTGGGTAAGCCAAGCTCGGGATGCTGAGCCCGGGAGTATCCCAGCTCGCACTGAAGCTTGGCTTTCCACCCGAGGCCAGGGAGAGTACTCCATGAGTAGGGTATTCTAAATCAAATGAACATCCTGGATGTGGCACACAAATGTGTTAAGGTCCCCCCAGCTCTGAGCCTTGGCACACATGCTTCCTAGGGCACAGCTGAATAGAAGCAGGGAGGGAGCCTGCATCCCCAGACACTATCCCCCAAGGTGGCACCTCTCCAAGTGTGGAGGGCCAGAGGACTTGAGGCAGACATCTATGTGGTTTCCAGGTTGAGGTTGTAGGAATAAGGCCACCACCCCCCACGGGAACTATTCTTCACGTGGATACACGCTGTCCTTTCTCTTGGCCTGATGAATAGACTGTCACTACAGGCCACAACAGGCAGGCATGACAATAGACCACAAACACACCTGCCACCTAAGTGCCCTGAAGAGCTCATGATAGACAATGCAGGCATGTTTTTGCTTTGACAGCAGGTTCGTAGAAAGATTCTTAGTCCTCCTGGCGAACTGGCCCCTTGATCACTGTTGCACACCTCTGTCCTCCCTGCCATTGGACCTGAGGTGTACTTCTCCATGCTTCTGTGGGCTCTGGTCCCAGCAGAATGAGGTGGAGACTCAGTTTTCATTTTCATCCAATTTAAACATCTCCTCGGTCCCTGTGCATTTAATGACTTGCCAGCATGGTTGGGTCTCAGCCGCCTTCCTGAGCAGGACATGGCGCCCTGTGCTGACAGACTGAGGACTTCTTGGTGCTCTGCCGTCAGGGGCCAGCTTCCTGATCCATGGTAGCTCAGTCAGCTTCACAGCCAGTGTGGCACCCAAGGCCGCCTGCCCACACCCTCTGCACCTGCATGGGCTTTTCCAGCTGCTTCACCCAAGCCCTTGCAGGGCCACATGCTGCCCAACAGCTGGTGCCCTTTGGAGGGCCTTCCCCAGGCCTCCTTTGGTGTGCCTTCCACAGGAAAGCACTCCCGCTCACTCTGCACAACCTGCCCCAGATCAGCTTGCAGGCACCAACAACAGCTCCATGAGCCTTAGACTGGACTGCCCCCTGGCTCTGGTCAGCCTCCCCTTCTGCTCCACTCTAGGCAAGGAGGCCTGGCCTATCCTCCCTGGAGCAAGCCCTGCCCCGTCCAGAGCCCAGTGCTGCAGGCTTCTGGGCATGCTCAGCTCTCTGGTGGTTCTCAGGAGCCATGGGTTAGCAGCTCCTCTGGGCTGTCCACATGTCGGGGAGGGAAGAGGGAGGAGGTCTCAGTACAGCGGCTGAGTCCTTCAACACTGTCAACCAGTGACTTGCAGGTGCTCTTCCAGTAACCATCTTCTTGGAAACCCTCCTGGCCCATTCACCACAGCCAGTTCCTGTGCCTATCCTTGTTCTTTGGGTGTCCCCTTTGTCACTGTACCTGTTCCATTTTTCGCTGTAAGACTGTAAAATCCTAGAGGGCAGGGACTTTTCTCTTTCTAATTCCATCACTCAGCACACTACTTTTTTTTTGGTATAGTAAATGAGATTTTAACGTGTTCCCAAAGCCAATCAGCTAATGGTACTGCCAAGTGACAGATTTCAGCTCACTCTTGGCAGCCTAGTGAAGTGGGGACTTCTGAGCGTTCCATGTCATGACTGACAGGACTCTGAGCCAGTAAGTTAGGTGCCCCCGACAATGCAGAAGTAATGACACCAGTTTGATTTAGTGATCAATAAGATCTCAGTCACTGTGTCAGAGCTGTGAGCCGAGGAGTATGTGACTTTATCCCCTCTGGCTTCTGTGGTAAACTCGTCAGAATGACAGCCTGGAAAGGCAGTGAGTTCAGAACACTCCCCTGTTTATACCAGAGTTAGTGCTTGACGACAGGTATACAGAAAAACGTGATTTCTGCATAATTCACTAGAAATTGGCTGCACCTTGAAAGACCATCAGTGCAAGAAGCTTAAATTTCCAACTGAAGCTTTCCACCACTTGAGGAGAATCTGAGAATGCTGTCCAAATCCCCATGGGACACACCCCACAGCTGAGCTGTGCCAGAGCATGACCTGGCTGCAACTCCACTCAGCTTCGCCCTCAGAGAATGGGCTGAGTGCTCTCCTCACTTGATCGCTGGACAGAGAAAACAATGAGCTTGAATCTTCATGCGTTTTTCAATAGTGAGAAGCATCTGTTTAAACAGAAGGAGGAACTCCTCAGCACAAGAATGCTCAGTGCTAGCTCTCTGACAACCCGTGACCATGCGCTGCTGAGACCCATGGGGAGGGTGACCACAGAGTCCTTCAGCTCACCCTGGGTGTTGAGAGAGAGAGGTGGCTTCCAGATGATCATCCAGGCAACAGGCGCGCATCAGCACTTGCGGCCAACCATGTGTGCGGTCACCCTGCCAGGTGGGAGTTTGAACATCAACAGGAGCCAGCTCCTGCTCCCACTGCCATTTCTTGACAGAGAAGCAGGGAGGGAATGCGGACAGTGGCCACTGCCTCTCGCCCCTTGCATGCCAGGCCCCAGGGAAGTGCCAGAGCCAGCGGACACATCACATGGTACCCCTGTCAGCCCCTCATGAGCTCACAAAGACACCCGTGAACTCCTCTTACTGTAGAAACAGAAGAGGGCAGAGAGGGAGCGTCTGGAGTCCTGGGCGGAACCTCAGCTGCGCAGCTCTGGATCCACCAGGTGCTGAAGGAGCAGGAGTCTGGGGCACAGCACTGCTGCATGGGGGCAGGACACCACGCTCACAGTCTGTCTGCTCTGCTGGCATCTGAGCCTCCTCTGAGTTCTGGGCTGACAAGCCCCCCATTCCATCGACCATCTCTGGCCTGCCCCAGGTTAGTCTTGACTACCCCCTCCCACCGTCTGGGGACGTGACGAGCCAGAGCCAGCTTCTTGGCATGTTGACAAAGATGGGAGCGGCCCCACGTGTCGGGAGGCTGGAGCCCCAGCTGCTGCTGTGCTGGGACGCCAGAGCGTCTCCTGCTGCCTTCTGGGGTTCCAGACTCTCTGCAGCGTACGCTGCCCTCCCTGGTCTCCACCACCACAGGCTCCGCTGAGAGTCCAGGTACTGGAGTTCAGACATTTGACCTAGCTTTCACTTTATTTTTGAGAGATGACTGAATCAGTAATACGTGTTCGTAGCTGCCATTAACCAAGAGCCTCACGACCAGCCTACGCGTACTTCCTTCCTAATCCCCACTGGCTCCATGACCACTGTCTCTGAGAACCAGGATCACATTCCTGTGACCCAGGGGATTGGCCACTTGCCCCCCATCCCCAGGATAAATGTGGTCTTGACAGAGGCTCCTAATGGGGCCCCTGGAATGGGGCCTGCAGGTCTGGGGCCCCGTGGCCTCTGCATGTGCCTGGGCTGGTTGTCTGGACTGGGCCCCATGGCCACAGGCAGTCCGGCCTCTAGATTCAAACATTACAAAATGCCTCCCGACCAAATGTAAAGGTGGGTGGCAGAGGACAGCAAGGAGGGGCTTCTCAGGAGTGACATTAGAGGACAGCTGGGCAGCAGGTCTGACCCATCCCTAGTGCTGGTTCCTCAGAGCAAAAATGGACCAATTCCTCCCCAGCCCAGGAGGGTTACAGTCTGCCTGGAAACACATAGCTCTGGGCCCAACGCCTGCAGCCAAGTCCTCCAAGATTCTATGTGCGCTCTGCAGGTCTCTGCTCAGTGCACCCTCTGGAAGGAATGTGGCCTTAGGTCCAGGGGCGTGACCCAGTGTGCCAGCCATGATAGCTTCACCAATTCCAATGGCTTGACTACAGAAAAAGAATAAAAAGCCAGCCAAGGTGCCTCCTGTGTATTCTACAGAGCTGCATCACATCCCGACGAGAACAGTTTAAGAGAAAGTCCCAGGCTTCCTTCAGTGTCCAGTAACACAGCTCCGCCTCAGAAGGAAACACGTGTCCCACCTGAGTTGATGTGACTGCCCACTGGCAGAAGACAAGTGCTGAGTATTGCGGCAGAGTGTCCACCAGGAGGCAGCACGCCCTGGGCTCCAAGGATCGCCTTTCCAGTGCCCTCGCCTGCCTCCGTGCACGCCAGGGGAGCCTGGCACTCCCGCCTGCAAGCTGCCTCAAACATTCATTTCTGTGTAAAAGTTCCACAGAGATCCTGATCATGTGGCTTTAAAACCTGCCTTTGGCTGGGCTTCACTCGCTGCAGCACCTCCAGAGCAGCTCTTACTCTGATCTACAATGAAATTTTCCCTGAGGCCCTGCAGAGAAAGGGCAGGCAGCTAGCTACGCACCACCCAGGTCTGCTTGCCTTCTGTCCCTGGCACCCAGACCCCCATGCCCAGTCCTGCTCTCCTGGGATGCCCTTCTGGACAGTTTTCCAGGATGAAGATCCCCCGAGCTACAGTAGCTGCAGCGCTAACCCTGGGGCCCCCAGGTACCAACCTCCCAGCTCCAGCCATGTCCAGCACCCCCGCACTCTCCTGGTGGTGCTGAGTGCCCACTGCTGTCCCGTGTCCTCTCTGTAGAGGGTGAAGCAGAGCTCAGCTCTGCTACAGGTATCCTGTCTGTGCACTCTGCGGAGTTTTTTCTGGAGTGACAATGCCTTGTCCCACAGAGCCCCTGAGGACCCGTTCCCTGAGGCTGCCAGACGTGTGCCCCAGGCAGACAGCCTGCGGCAGGGCACTGCACTCGGGGGACACTGCGACCCACAGCCAGGACCTGCCCTGGGGCAGCCCTGCCCTTCACCGTACTGCCCGCCAGCGTGGGCTACAGCAAGAGAGTCACGGGGAGCCTGAGGCTGATGGGCCACTCAGACACCGGCACCGTGGGGACAGCGGCAGAGCAGGTGAAAGACACAGCCTGGACAGGCAGGCCGCGAGCATCACCTTGGATGGTGGGTTTTCATGCTGCCGCCTGGAGTGCACCTCTGAGGTGGTGGCCTGGGACAGGACCTCCAGGAAAGGCAAGTAGCGCTGGAGGGCCTTGGCCAGGGCCACATCATTCTCCAGGCCATGTCGCCAGTCGTCTCCAACATCCTGTTGTGGGGACCTGAAAAGCAAAGGAGGCCACAAATGAACCACGGGTCTGCTCCATGCTGACGGGCCGCCACATGTGGACAGGTACATGGGATGCACGCGGCAGGGCCTCTGCCATCCAAGCAAGGGCACTGCACGAGTGCAAACCTGCAGGCCATCTGCACCTCACCACTCCTGATGGCACCGCCTGGACCTCAGGGCCAGCCCAGTAGCCCCCGTGGCTGAGCCCTCATGGGGAACTGCCCATGCCACAAGAGGGCCAGCACAGCCTACCCCACAGTGCCCCGAGGGCCAAGTGCAGGAGTTGAAGCTGAAATGTGGCCAGCGAGTGGAGGTGAGCAAGAGGGCAGGCCAGGGCCAGGAGGGCCTCTGTTGTAGCTGGTGGCCTCCCATCAGCACGCAACCCCGCAGTCTCGACTGCCTGTGGGGGGCTGCCTCCGAGAACGCAGGCATCGTTCCAAATGCAACGGTGTAACACCACCAGCCCGAGAGTGGGCAGCTGAGGTGTGAGGCTCTCAGGAGGCATACACTGCAGCTCACACCCACGCTGTGCCCAGGAGGCAGGGGTCCACACCCACACGTGACCATGTGGTCTCTACCAATCCAGATGCACAGAAGGAAACGCACTGGGGTTTTAGGTGGTCATGGCTCATCATAAATTCCCCACGAAAGTGACCATGGGTAGCTCCTGCCAAGGTCTTCATGTGGAATGCCTGGCTCTCAAGAAGGGTGACCGATGTCAGGACTGTGATTTAGCCCGTATTTGAAATGCCGACAACATTAGCTAGCAGAGGGGTGCAAATCAAAGCTACAATGAGACACCATCTTGCCCCAGTTAGGATGGCTATCACCAAAGAATAAAGTGTTGGCAAGGACGTGAAGAAAAGGGAACGCCTACACTGTTGGTAGGAACCTAAACTGGAGCCTGTACAGAGAACACAACGGAGAAACTGAACAGAGACTCTGGGTGTACATCCAGGACAACAGAACTGGCAGGCCAGAGATGCCTGCAGGTCCCTGCCTGCTGCAGCACGTTCACAGCAGCCAAGGTGTGGACTGGACCCGGGTGCCCATCAGCAGAGGAGTGGACCAAGGAAATGGAGTGTGGGTACACACAGGAGTATCATTCAGCTATAAACAAGTAGGACTGGAGGACAGTGAGTCGGGTGAAGCAAGCCAGACGCGGGAACGTGGTCTCTCTCCCAGGTGGGTGCTGGGAGGAGCCAACCTGGGTGTCCAGCAGTGAGGACGAGCGGCTGGGAAGGAGGGGAGGCCATGCAGGGTGGCGGGTCAGAGGTGCCAGGAGTGAGTTCTGGGGCTCCAGGCACCATGGGGGCGATGCAGTTCCCCAGAGCCTACTGTGCACTTGGTGAGGAGCAGCAGAGGAGAGGAGCCTGAAGGCTCCCGCAGCAAGAGGCCACCAGGGGTGGAAAGGCTCACCGCCCTGATGTGACCAGCCCACGCTGGATCCCTGTGTTGAAAAGGCGCACAACTCATGAACACGCAGTTATCACACGCCAATAAAAAAATTTAAGGCCAAGATTTACCCAAAATCTTCCTATTTGTATTTAAGTATCTCAACTGTTACACCTGCCCTGATTTCATTTCTAGTGCTCCTTCAAGGTGTTCTGGGTTAGATTTAAAAAGGAAGGTAATTTATCAGCTGACTCCCAGCTCGCTGCATGTCAGATCATGGCTATGGCTCCTGTGACTATTTCTTAATGGGTGAAATTTCATGATACATGCTATCGGGTGGAATCTAACTCAAGTCAATTTACTTCTTCAATATTTTGCCTATTTTTCTCACTAATTGCTAATCAATACACAGAACAGCTCATAAATGTGTCTTTCGATGGTTGTGCTCATCCTCCCGTGCCTTGCCTGCCGCGCGGAGGCTTGCGTATGACCCTGCACTATGTGGGTGACGATCGCCTTCGTCATGGTGCTACAGGACGCTGTGGCAATTAACTTACAGGCTGACTCCCGCCCTGCTGTCCAGTGTGAAGCGGGTCAAAACGTTGTAAGAACACATTTTCCACTTCAAAAAGGTGAAGGATGTTCCACACTGAGGACTCCTCTGTTCTTCTGCCCTGAATGAACTGACCTCAGGCCCCGGCACATGTGATACTAAAGCTGTCACCCAAGTTGTCATAGGGAAAAATCCAAATTAGGATCAGAACCGGAGCAAAGAGCACTGCAGCCGGCACCTCCCTGCTGATCTCAAGTCCGTTTTAGGCCATTTCTCTGCCCACAGGCAACCTTCACAGCCGGCACAAGGCTCTCTGGAGGTGTCAGCTCACGGGCAGGTCCGTCCCCAGTCCTGGCCTCCTGGGCCTGCTCTCAGGCCTCACGGCAGCATCCCCAGCCATGTGTCTCCACGTCCACGTGGCTTGCTCTGACGGAGGCGCCCTGTGCAAGAAGCAGGCTGCTGGCTCAGGTCAGCCCAGGAGCAGCCCGCTCTGAAGACCAAGTCCTAACTTCATCTTTACGCCTGAACGAACCATTGGTGTGAGGACCAACCGTCTCTCTGAGGACCAACCACCACGCACGAGGAGCACCAGCTGTTCCCAGGTGGCAGTGGAGCCCCTAGAATTGATGAAGTGCAGACTCCAGCAGGAGTCATGGGTGGTGCAGCCACCACGCTGAAGCACGGGAGGCCCTTTGCTCCTTCCTTCCTTTCTTTAGCAAATGTGGACCACACGTGTGCCGTGCTAGGGCAAGAGCCAGGCGTGGGCACCCAGGTCAGACCCTACACTGCGAAGGATCAGGGAGGAAGGAAAGAAGCTGAAGGCGTGACGGCCACTCAGCCAGCACTGTCTAACAGTGAAGTGAGGTCAGGAACAGCTCGCAAACCCAAGTGAATGGCCACAGGGGAGTCCAAATGAGACACAGCTGCAGATACTAAAGCAGAAAGAAGCCAGCAAAGCACGGTCCACAGAGGATATGGGGGAGAGAAATCAGGACCTGCTTCTGTAGACTCCCCACAGGGCTGCCAAAGGGGCTTTAGGCAGACATGCTTCCAACTGAATCCAAGGGCAGATTTCAAGGAAGCCCACAAATTTACCAGGCAGCACAAATGAGGTGAAAGTGGGAATGGCAATCCCGATGGCAGCGGATGGCATCCAAAGATGAGAAGCATTTAGACTCCATCTTCAAATGGCAAGACAATAAAGATAGCCAACGTGGAAGCTGATCAGCAGAGCCACGCAGCCAGCAGCCGAGGGTGCCAGCAGCTGGGGACAGTCCCAGGACAAGCTTGTCTGGGAAACGTCAATAAGTGAAAGTACAACAAGGACATTGATCTGGGGTAGCATAGTTGGTACTTCTATTTGTAAATAACTACACTACACGTATTACAAATCATAAACTATACGTGAAAATATGTATACTGGGAGAGTGGGACAAATACCCTTTCTGATCGCCCATTAAGCATTAGTGAAGTATGGTATATACTAGGCCACAGAGAAAACCTCAGATTTTTCAAAAAGTAAGAGTTAAACTTCTGACTGAAATGCGGTAGACCATTCACTATTTTAAAGTGTAGAGACAGCAACTCTGGAGTGTGAAGAAAGGGAAGCCCACACGCTCTGCTTCCAGAGGACATACACGCACTGGGGTGATGTGCAACAGAAGCGGCCTAGAACACACCGAGTCGCAAGCGCAGCCGGGAGGCAAAACCCCAGGGGAAGTCCAACTCAGGACGTTCTGTGAGAGCAACAGTTCCACAGACAGCAGAGGGAAGAAAATCCAAAAGGTAACTTTTAAAAAACTATGCTGAATGAGTGAAAGGAACAACTAGATTTAAAATGGCAAGGTGATTGTTAACTGCACAGATGCTGAGCAGTTTTAAATTACACTAAGCTAGAGTGTGGGACATCAAGTCAGCAAGCTTGGAAATCTGAAAGGCACAGCTCCGTAAAGCTGTGAATGCTCCAAACTCACAATAAAAATTGGGAATGTTACTGATAATTGTTACAAGAGAACACAAAGGAAAAAAAGATGATTTTTAAAAAATGTACCAGGAAGTAGATAATTTTGATGATAAAGAAAAACTTCTGGGAATTTTCAGAAAAGAATGAGCTGTTCAGCTGTTGTCAGGACAGTAATGCTGGGATGGAACTGGCCCCGCCCCGTCCCCGCCCTGGCTGCCAGGGTCTCCATGGAAGGCCTGATGGGCTGACAGGGCAAAGCTGGACTAAGGAGACCACAGGGCCACAACAGGGAGGAGAGAAAGGGGAAAGCAGCTAAGCACCATCCTGTGCCTGGCCTGAGGCCCCAGGAAAGGAACGGCCTCCCTCTCCTGTGCACACACCCAGGCAAAGCCAGAGGCCCTGGGGACCTAGTGGATACACAGCCCATGAAGCCCAGTCTCAGGGAAGGGTGGCAGGAGTTGGAGGCATGTGTGGAGAATGTCACCAGCTCCGCCCAAGGAGGGCCTCTGTCCTACAGCCAGTGGAAAGTTCTCCAATTCAAGGGAAGAATGGAGACCCAGCCCGGGAGAGCAGAGGGCCCTCTGCCTTCTCCTGCGTTGCACCTAGTGCCATCCCTGACACAGATGGAAACCCCTCTACAAGACAAGCCTGACACACAAAACCCTACCCTCAAGGAACAAACCAATTCCAAACATGGTTTCACATGGACAGGACCATGCACAGGATGTCCACAAGAGCACCCAGTCTCTGTGTATGCACGCTAACCTCACTTATTATGAAAATAAAAGCAAAGACAAAGCTACCCTTCTTCATAATATAGCCTTGGAAGTGACCACGTGCCATGTGGTCAGGAGCATGAGGTCCAGAAGCCTGTCTGGTGTCCCCTGGAGTGACTCTGGCACATCTCTGGGTGGCCATGTGTCTCCCACTTAGGCAGATGCTCTTTAGTCACTTACACCTCCTGGACTCCTGGAGCTACTCCTGGCTGAGTTCCCCCAAGTCTCCAGTGCCTGGGTCCCTTGCCCTTCCCAGGCACCCACCCACCCCTGTGCTTGGTGGAGTCCAGTTCTTCGAGAGAGTTACCACAAACACTAGCTGTGATGTAAAGAGCAGCAGAAGGGCCTGAAAATGGGAATGACGTGAGCAAGTGAGAGGGTCCACATGGACCTCCTTTCTCAGAAATGCCCTGCGCGTGCCTGCTCAGGGACCATAACAGCACTTCTCTCTCATGAAGGCATTACAGTCAGACAGGCACACATGGTGCGAAGGCAGCGACCCTACCCTCCAGCGTGGCTTGCACTGCAGTCGCCGCCTGCTGCTCTTCTGCCTTCTAGATCCCACGAGGACGGTGCCTCACCCATTAGATGAGTGCAGAGGCGGATTTCTAGATTTTTGTGCTCTGGGGATTTTTTAACTAAAGACTGGTTCTAGATGTTTTCTTTCAGGGAAAAAATGGACTGTCCAAAGAGAAACCTTGGGAAAGGCCCTTTGTGTGCTTCTTAACATGAAAACCAGTACAGCAATGGAGGTGCCGGCAGTCCCGCTCTCTCGCTGTGCCTGTCTTGGGCTGCTTTTCAGCCTCCTCTTTCTTCACCTGCAGGATGGGGCTGGTGTAGGCACGACCTCTCATGGCAGCGTGGGTGAGGCCAAGGGACTGAGCGTGTGCCTGAGAAGGCTGCCCCGCTTGGGGGAGGAAGAATGAGCACCTGCACGGTGAGGTCCTGCTGCCCATCCTGCAGTGGACACAGCTGCCTCCTGAGAAGAGGGACTCCTTGGCCTCTGCATGCATCCAAGGCCTGAATGTGCAGGACTTCCCAGAGGAGCTGTGGGAGGACCGTGGCATGTCTCTTGGTGACAATCAACATGACCTCATGGGCTGGGACACAGCCAAGCAAGAAGTGTCCTCCTCACAGACAGCTGACCTTCTGAAGCTTCCCACCAGGAAGCCTGCGGGTGCTTGCTACATGACATGGCCCAGCTTAAGGATGTGGCCACAGCCGGGGGCGAGGAGCAAGCCTAAACTGTGCATACCTGGCTGGGCTGGAAGCCTCCAGAGGCTGTGGGTAGGCTCTGGGGAGGTTTGCAAGCTCCTGGGCCACCACACGCTGCGTATAGTCATCTTGCCACGTGAAGCCTGTGGGGACAGAGGTGAAAACAGAGTTACCGATTCAGAAGTTTGGCCATATGCTGCCTGCCTCGCATCCCAGGTGGCTCCCTCACAGGCTACAAGCCAGGCTCCCCCACTGCCCCTTACTAGGTCTTCTTCATGGTCTTCTAGCTCTCCCAAATGTCTAGACCACCAAGATCACTGATGCTTTGCCACACTGTTTTCAACGAGCACAATGTAGAACAAGCACTATGGCTGGAGCGAGATTCTTAAGCCAAACATGATGTGGATCACAAGGAGGACCCTGTCTGCCCGGGAGGCTCTGGTCCCAGCAAGGATGCTTCCCTTCCACAAAGGGCACATCCTTGCCTGTGCTCGCCCCCATCTT
Organism: Geosciurus inauris; assembly: GCA_004024805.1. NCBI lineage: Eukaryota > Metazoa > Chordata > Mammalia > Rodentia > Sciuridae > Geosciurus > Geosciurus inauris. The sequence goes on along the minus strand of PVHX01008522.1, from coordinate 41 downwards.
GGCAATTTGTCCTCCCTAACCCCATGCTGCTCAGGAGCAAG